>JAIVFJ010000595.1:0-20636 GCA_025765615.1 Zopfochytrium polystomum
GTCATCGCTATTCCCTTGGATCGCGGTAGTGACGGAGTCCGGGGCTACGTCCCACTTTCTCTTTCTTTGGAAGGGTTAGGCATTTTGCTGCTCCACCCACATCGCCGTTTCCCGCCAAAAGGGATCTTACCGCTTCTCAGACGGGCCAGTGGATGCCGAGGCCGAGGAGGCCGTTGGCGTTGAGGTCATCATCCAAGAGGGGGGTGACGGGAGGGGCTGGGCTGCAGCAATGCAGTCGATCGCAGTCGATCGAGGGGGAGGAAAGGAAACAACGAAAGAAAATAGGAAAGGGCCGAGCCTTGATCAAGAAATTGACGCAGCGACAAGATCAAACGAAAATGGACGGCGCCGGATCGTCCTCGTCGACAGCCCCAACGGGGCCGCAAGCGCAGCTGCTCGCCCTCCAACGGGTACGCCTCTCAAACACCCTTTTACTCTTGCACTCTGCATTTAACCCGCGTTCATCCATTGTGCGAGCCACAATCGGTCTCCGCGTCGGTTCATCTCGCCACTCCCTCCTTCCCGATACAGTTTTACTTGACTCGCGAAAAGAATACAGCCTGATCCCTAAATTCTCTTCTCGTGCAACCAGAGATTTCAAACGATCCTTGATCAGACGACCCCATACTACACTCAGCGATGGGTCGGAACGGCGGTCCTGCTGCTTCTCTACTTCATCCGCGTGTGGATCTTGGCCGCCTTCTACATTGTCACGGTAGGTGGCTTTTTATTTACACTTCTGCTCGCAGCTAACGGCTTTTTGAAAACAAAACATTTTCCACATCAACTCGTACAGTACGCCCTCGGAATCTACCTCCTGAACCTCTTCCTCGCCTTCCTGCAGCCGAAATTCGACCCTGCCATGGAGTTGGATGACGAGGGTGAAGACGCAGAGGAGGGACCAGCTCTGCCAGTGAAAGCCGATGACGAGTTCCGCCCGTTCATCCGGAGGCTCCCAGAGTTCAAATTTTGGTTTGTTTTCAGCCTTTTACTTGATTGTCCTGTTTGTCGGTTTGTGCTGAGCTGCAAATGCCAGGTACGGGGCGACACGAGGCATTGTGACGCGCTCGCCTGCACGCTCGTGCCGTTCTTCGATATCCCTGTCTTCTGGCCGATCCTAGTGTAAGTTACCCCGCGTTCCGCCTCAGCGAGGCGTACGCCTTCTTACTCGCTTGCAGTCTGTACTTCTTCGTTCTTTTGGGCATCACCATGAAGCAACGCATAATGCACATGATCAAGTACAAGTACGTTCCGTGGAATGTCGGCAAGAAGCAGTACAAGCAAGCCGGGTCACCAAAAAAGTAGGGGAGGTCAATGGAACCGTCGCTGGCAGCTTTTTTTCTTTGTTTGAGTTGGTTTTCTGTATTAGGCTTCGAAAGCGCTCCTTCATCCTTTCATCGTCCATGTCCACCTCTGTAATGACGTTTGGAAAACAGTTTGTTCTTCCTGGAGCTTGCAGTCTCCATAATCATCCAATGCGGTTGGTCTTGGGGACTTTTCGAGGCTTTCTTACAATCGGCATGATTTGCAGTAAAGCCGGTCAAGACCTCCGTCATTTCGACCCTGGGTCGATATTCTCCCGATTGTCGTCTTGGCAAACTAGTTAGCCGAAATTATCGAGATAATGTCTTCTCTCTTACAGGTCCAAAATCCTCGGCAGTCCGTTAAAATATTTACAATTGTGCCGCCCACACCGCACTTCAACAAGTCTGCGAACGCTTTGTGTCTAGTGGCTTTGCTCATGGGTCTGGCACTCACCGTTTAAAGTAATCTTGTTTGGGGTGGCGGGGTTGGCCATATCGAACACTTCATTCTAGTTTACGACTCTCAGTCAGTAGACAGAGCGGGCCGATTGCTTACAGTGACATCATCAACACCAACAGCTTCATGTCCGAACGCAACCATCTTCTCAATCACAGCCTGAGTTATCTGACGTCAGAAAAACAACTAGATAGCTGGAAAAAAAAAACCACCTAGAAGAGCAGGCGAATTGTAAAATCGTCCAAATAGCCTTGGTTCTTCACGTCAAGCAACTTGAAGCTGTAAGCGATCGCTTCGGGGGTCGAAAAGTTTTCGGTTGCAAGAACAAAATCCAAGTAGCCCTTGTAATCCTTTTTCGAATCAACGTATAATGGGTTTCAGCAAACGTTTGCACATGCTGCTTGGACTGACCAACTCGGAGTTGTAAGTTTGATACTCTGCAGAATAGTGCTTTGTTAGACAAATCATCCCGTAGACTTGTTGAGAAGCACCTTGAAAAAGTCGATCCAGGTAAACATCTGTCAGCGTCGAGTTGTTGAACTTGTCAAGTTCTTTTCGGCTTAACATCCCGTTGTGGTCCACATCAAGATTGAGGAATTGGCCTGTTACCAAAAGATAATTTCAATCAAGTAGCCGGGAAGGTGCACGAATTTGCGAACCGTATATTCTTAGAGTTGAGTAGGAAGAGAACCAATTGCTTTGCTCAAAATCCTTGGGCAGTTCCGGCTCCCGCAATTCGAAAAGCTCGGTCAAAATCGGGGATAGCAATATGCTCTGAATGCTTATGCGCCCTGGTTTCACTTGAACGTCAAAGAAGTTCATAAGGAAGTCGTGACACACCTCTACGAAGTGGGTCCAGAAAGAAGATAAACTTCCGAACTGCTGTGCAAATGTAGAATTTGTGAAAGGAGCGGCTAACGGACCCCAGCTTGAGGGAGGGTATCAGATCGGAGATGTATTCTTGCATTTCCTTTACAACAAGGTCAGACTACCGTTGCGCACTCTTGATACAAACTTACATCTTCCGTAAGGTACCCGTCGTGATCGCCGTCATACACGCTGATATCAAGTCTCGCCTGCATTAGCGAAACTGGAATGTTCTCAGTTCAACCATGTCTTTGTACAAAAGACTCTCACCTTTTCTCAAGACATAGTTGAAAAACTGCAGCACGGATATTCGGCCATAATTGTCGGGCACAAACCTCAGAAAGGTGTTTGCCCGAAAGTACCGGTGAAACTTTTCCGGCAGCTTTTTCTTGATCGCCAGGAAGTCGGTGTACGTGAGTTTCTACAGTGGAGGAGCGGCCAATGTCAGTAGGAACTTTCGGGTTTGGTGGTTGCGAGCTCCTCCACTAAACTCTTTCTTCGTCGGGCCCGTCCGTTCCTCGCTCGCATAAACTATCCCAAAGCATATCAAGATCTTCGTTGGTAAGCAGAAGATCTTTTTCTCGCTCGTAAAAGGCGGCGCGCGCAGCAACTTGAACCGCTTCCTGTAGAGGTCCCGGCTTTGGTTTCTGCAATGCGTACTCGGGATTTCAGTTCGGCCGTAACGACACGAGGATAACAAGACGAAATGCCAAGAGCACCTTCACGAAGAACCGAGGAATCACATCCTGCAGAAGCGCATCATATGTTAGGAGGTGATGCAGTTAACGAAGCGAGAATGCTGCACGCACCAAGGACGATGGCACAGGCGCCGATGAGTCCGTCGACGCTGATCCAGGGGCCTGGGGTCCCATATTGGCAGTCGGTTCGGTTGAGTGTGCATCTCCATTGCGCGGTCCGGTCCCGTTACTACTATCTACGCTCGGATTGCTGTTGTCGCTCGGGCTCGGAAGGGGCGATTGATCGTCGTGGTGTTCTTGACGGCCCATGCCTTCGGGTTGTCAGATTTTTGGCTTTCCGACAAGACACGCTTGGGGGAAACAGAAACGGGACCAATCAAACGCAGAGCACTACTAGGATTTCGATGAAGGGTCATTTTGCAAGAGACTGGGAGATTAGAGTGTTCGGTGCTAAGGAAGCATTGTTATATTGGTGGAGGCAGAAGTTTGCCATATGCCGTGTTATCTTTTGAGTTCAGACAAAGCTGATATCTTGCATTCTCCCCAGACGTATTACTGTTAGCCAAGACCCACACATTCAAAATCAATCCATTGGCGTATGGCACGTGGAGCAAGCAGGAACTGGCCCACAGAACACTTTTCGGAGATGGAGACGAGTGAGTCGAGATCGTGGGACTGCCGGTCGGGTAGTTATCTCACCAGAGAGGCATACAGAACAAACGAACGCTATATCAGTCACTTTCCGGTGGCAGAAACAAGCAGCTCTGAAGTCAAATTTGTCAAGCCCTGGCAAACAAAGAACCTTCCTAATGGACGGTTCTGGCAAAAAGGCATACTGGAAACGATACTGTTAGCTGCTGCGTGAAGGAGTCTCCTTTCCGCTCACCACAAGATGCGCAATTAGATTTGTTGAATCTCGAATCTCCTCGAACACCCCACCAGTGCTGTAGGCGGCTTGCGAGAGAAACACTGTGTCTGAACCGTAAACGCGGCAGACATCGATTGGAACCGACTGATGGCAGGATGAAAGTAAGAGGAAAACAGTTTGATAGCGACACTACGTATCCGTAACTTACAAACTTCTTTGCGGCAAAAATACTATTCATAATGGATATGTACTCGTGCGACGAGTCAGAGGACACAGAGAGAATCATAATTCGTGCGCTGATATTTGAAGATTCCTCCGCTTTCCGCAACCTATTAATATCTGCAGGTGGCAAAATGAGAAATCAAAATGGCGTAGACCGTGCAGCTCACATGCTAGTGCCTTTGACAACGATGCCGAAATCATTGTGGATTCCGAGTCCTCGCCAATGCCCGAAGACGCCTGCAGCATCTGGCCCAGTTCTCGCACTTTGGCCGCAATCACGTCGTCCACCTCCATAAACTGCTTATTCACGTTTGCTGGCTTTTTTTTGTCCTGGCTGAATCCAAGCCCTACTCCGTTTGGCTCCGTGCTGTAAATGAATTCGCTGCTCGCTTCCCCGGAATAAGATCGCGCCGTGTAATACTAAATAGCAGAATCTACCTCTTTGTTGGATGGCAGGCGATGATCGCGAGCTTGTTGTCGAATCGTAGAGAAAGGTGCGCGTTGATGAATATAAGCATGTGCTCCATGACTTGAGAAAAGTGCACGGCTGGCCGATCGGGGTCCGCCGCGGCACGAGCCCACATGAAAGGATTGAGATCTAGTATTAAGACCAGCAAGACCTTGGCATCTTCTCTTTCGTGTAAGTTTGCGAGCTCTGTCAGTGGAGTTGCAGGGCCACGCACCGTCCTCAGAGTTGGTTGCGGCTGTGGTGGACATGTCGCTTGGTGTTGACAAGTTCCGTCGCGATCTGCCACACGCTTGGACTTGACTTGCCCCAGTTCAGCGCCAGCGAAGATGTGGTCAACCTACGTGACAATGGAGTTTACTTTGGACAAGTCTATCTGGCATCTGTGGTTGATGGGCCTCTCAGGTGAATTTGATACGCCCGCTTGGGTATAGTCGCTAATCCTGTCAACGCCATCGTATAATTAGTTGAACAGGCCGTTCACTACGTTCGCCAGAAGATGCCAACACCAACCGATTCCGTCTTGCTCAAGAGCTTCGTTCTTTCCCAGGTTCGCAATACGATTGCTTTGAGGGCTTGTGCCCAGATTGAAAGGGCCATTATGCGCCAGTTTGTTATAACGAACCTTCGCAACCCTCACTGCAGTACCGAAACTATGAACTCCTCGAACACCATCTTCACCGCCCGAAGCACCTGATGTCGCAGTTGTTGTTCCCGCTTCCAAAAGAAACCAAACAATTTCTTATCGAGTCATACTACAGCTTCGATGGGCGTGTGCTCCGGGAGGTACTTGGAAAGAAGCTATCGTCTCGCATACGCAAAGAATTGGATGAGGCGCGAGAGAAGAGCGGAATACCAGTTGCGGGGTGCAAGAGGATGTTTGATAACTTTAAGCGGATATCGAAGCGAGTTGAGGACTTGGACGGCGACATTGTAAAAATCATTCAGGCAGACTTTCTGTTACCCGCCCAGTTGGCAAGGTATGTCGCCGCCTAATGAAAAAACGTCGCTGATTGAGTTCCGATTCATAACTAGTCAGTACGCACACATCGTGTTCATCAACTTCTATCGACTGGACACTTCCAAGAAACGCTTGGCCTCTTTGCAATTTGCAGATTTCGAATTCAGTTACGTCGAATCCACCTTACTCCTTTCAGCCCATCCTAACAAATACACTTCAGTTGGTTCCGTCATCATGCAGCATTTTACGACAACAGCAACATCTGCGATACCCGAGATAGACGTGGCGTTCGCGCAGGACTGTCACAACTTGAAAACACTACTTTTGAACCACAGAGACATCATTGATGAACTTCGAACATCGATCGTCGCGACCGTCTCGGAATCCCGCCGCACCAGCATAACCACCAACGCGTCTTCCTTCTCCGGCGCAACCACCCCCCTCGACAAGCTGTGCAATTCGACCCAGCTTCGCACCATTTTCAAAAACGTTCTCGCCATCGGATCTGGTCTTTCGTCCGGCAAAGAACTGCGCGACATCTTCTCAACTGTCGTCGAGAAAGTGAGCGACCCGCTTGCGGCTATGGGGTGCACGGCCGCGGACGCGACGGCTGTCTTTGAAGCGGCGGCTGCAAAGTTTCCCGAGGTGAATTCCCTGAATGCGAATTATAGGAGACGCTACCTGTCCAGCTTTTCGAGGCTTATGAAGGCGGTGGGGCTTTGCTGTCAGCGGCTATTGCCCGGCGGGTCAGGCGGGAAGATTTGATGTTGTTTGTGGTGGAAGGAGTGCACATTCGGCTTGCTCAAAATGTTCGTTATATTGCATCTTCGCTAGCTTGGCTACCCTCCTATTGGCGGCGTGCATAGTCGTTTTCTGCACCGTTTGCAATCGAGGAGGCTTTTGACATTTTGCGCAATATCATTCGGATGCATTGATTTAAGACGCCCTCCCACTGTGGGCTATGTCGTTTGAAATCAAACAGCTTACACATCTTGATGAGAGCAGATCATAACGAGTTGTTATCTCCCTTTCTCATACACAGTTTTCTTTGCTGTATTTTTGGCACTTTGGGCTCGCCGGCCCATTGACCGACTTGTAACTGGAGCAGAAGACAGACAGCAAGTGGGAGGGGCTTCAGATGGGAGCGGCAAGTTCTGCTGTCAAAGTCAACAAGCGACAATAATGCGAGGTTTCCCAGGTTCGCTTTGTTCTAACACCCTTCGCATCAGTTGGTTCTGCACCAAAAAGTTGTGTTGCGCACCGAAGCCTGGCTTTGGTACTTAAAAGGAAGTTTTGTCTCCAGGGGAGAATACCAGCTCGTTCATACACCTCAGAAGAATCTCCGAGTTGGCCTCGAAGGTAGGAGAAACGAAGAGACAAAAGGTTGGCTACGAGGACAAGAAACAGGAATAAAACCGGAAGAACGAACAAGACAAGAAACCGTTTTCAATCATCAACACTCAATTTCTACAAAGCTTCACGCTTCAGCCTACTTCCCTTTCTTGTCCGGCATGACGGTGTCGCGACCAAACACCGATCCCGTCGACGTCACGCGCGCCCTACCAGTCGCCGCTTTCGTCCCAGAGGCAGCGGCCGACGTTTTGCCGGGAGGGCTCGTTGGCGCGGACCTGGGCGTGGGGGTGCTTCCGATAGGCACTTTGGAGCTCGAACGCGTCGTCGAAGAGACGGGTACCGCAGCCGCAGGAGACGTCCACTGCTTTGGCGTCGTCGGGCTCGTCCGCGAGCCTGTCGGTGTCGGCGTCGTGCGTGCCGCTCTGCTGTTCGGAGTCGTCGCTGGGACGGACCGCGACGTCCGCGGCGGCGGGGCGGGCGGAGGCGGGAGGTCGTCAAAGGGGCTTGTCGCGGTCTGACCGGGCAGGTACCAGCGGGTCTCCTTGCTTGCAACGTCGTAAAAGTAC
Organism: Zopfochytrium polystomum; assembly: GCA_025765615.1. Taxonomy (NCBI): domain Eukaryota; kingdom Fungi; phylum Chytridiomycota; class Chytridiomycetes; order Chytridiales; family Chytridiaceae; genus Zopfochytrium; species Zopfochytrium polystomum. Next base: position 7,763 of record JAIVFJ010000595.1, read on the forward strand.
ACCGCCCCCGCAGGGAGGGTGACCATGTTCCAGCCGGGAACCCCGGGTGCCGGAAGGTCCGTTGGGACGTCCGAGGAGGCGAGCGGAGGGGGGCCAATCGTTTGCGAGATTGGGCTCGTGGCGTCAGCAGCGTTCGACGTCTTTGTGGGGGTCGGCACGACGATGCCATCACTTTTCGGCTCGTCGGGTTTGCTCTCCGAAACGCTTGATTCCACCGACGGCGGCGACGGCGGCGCTTTCGCCTGTCCCACAGCTTCTGCAGCTGCTGCAGCTGGAGAGGCTGGGGTAATGGAAGTCGACCGAGTTGTTGGAATTCCGGTTAAGTAAGTAAACATCCCGCCCAGGAACCCTGAAGGAGAGACCGCTGGCTTTTGCGGGGACACGGGAGATTTTCCGGTTTCCACCGACTTTGACTCCGAGGTCGACGGTTCCAAAGTGGTCGTGATGGCAGGAAGTCCTGTCGGCTTCTCGCTCATACCCTCCTCGCCGACAGTTGCGACCGAGGACAATTTCGAAGGTGGTAGCACTCGTGCTGGCGGTGCCCCAGCAGGGAATGAATCCGTGGAATTCGCCCGTGATCCGCTCGCAGAACTGGTTGGGGAAGATCCAAAACGAGACTGTATGAGGTCTTGAAGAACGACCGTGGCCGTGGGAGTGGATGCCTGATCACTCGAGTTTAGATCGAGATCCGGGGGGTGTTTCGGCCCCTGACCAGTGGTCGAAATGGTATTTGGGCTGTCGAAAACGCGACCAGCATTCGCTCCGGTCGTGATGATCGAGATTCTCTTGCCCTCTTGAGGAGCTGTCGGGGCTACGTAAGGGACTTCGGATAAATTGTGATCAGTTCGAGGAAGTGTCGGGGCAGCCATAGCCTCCACAACGGCCAGTACAGAGTCAGCATCGTTCGCGGCAGAGTCGATCGAGTTGTCTGGTGTAACGTACACACTGGTGTCTGCTTCGTTTGCAGTATGGGTGCTTCCAGCAGTCAGAGGCAACGGTTGTTGGTACGCTTCTGTTGGGCTGTCCGGATCGACCTCCATCTGAATGAACCGCACCTTGCGATTTGGAGAAGGGGTTCGCGCAGCGGATGTACTCACAGGATCTGGTGCGAGTCGACCCTGCGGTGACACGGGAACTGGCTGATGCGGTGGCGAAGCGGGTCCTGCTGTGGGGTCTGACTCCAGACGCTTTGGCTGAACCACCGTCGAAACGCCACGAGGAGGAGCTGCAAAAGCTGTTCCGGGCGCCGTCATGCTGCGGTGGGGTGAATCAGGCAAGGGCTTTGAGACGATATTGGCTGCCGGGCCTGGTTGCGCTTGTGCTTCGTAAGGGTTCGCCCACGCCGGCGGCGGCCCTGGCTGTTCCCCTGGATGATGCCACTGTGTGACTCCGCTCTTCTCGTGAAAGTAGTAAGCAGGTCCATTTGCCTGATGCAGCTTCACCCAGCCTTCAAAGTTTTCAAGCTTTTCTGGTATCACTTGGATTGGTGGAGGGGCGGTCTGCTGCTGCTGCGGAAATACTGGCTGCGGTTGCGCGGACGGGCGTCTGACCGGAATATCCAGCCAGGGATGCTCCAGGGCTTTAGCCGCTGTTGGTCTCTTTGACGGGTCCACCTGCAACAATGTTTGAATGAAAGCTTTTGCTGTTCACAAACGAGTGTTAGTTTACAATGAAGGCTCGCAGCAAGGACTTGGAACAAACCGACGGGGGAAAGCTTGTCCTCTTTCGTGATAGTAGCGTGAAACTTCGACTCCACAACTTTGGCCTGATATTGAGGCAAGCTGCCGACTAGCAGTTCGAACGCGACAACGCCGGTGGACCAGATGTCAATGGGGCGACCGTACAATGTTTTCCGCATCACCTCGGGGGCCTGTCGTGAATGGAATCAGGCACGATTCAGCGAGTCGATCGCAACAGTTGTTCGCATATCATTTACCATGTAGCCCTTCGTTCCCTTCATCCCTCCGACGTTGCTGTACCCGTTTTCCTCCACCGAAACCCCAAAGTCTCCAAGCTTGAGCGAATTCAAGTCGGATGCGTTGAAGAGGAAGAGGTTCTGTGGTTTGATGTCGCGATGCACAAAGTACTTTTTGTGCACCGGCACGAGCGCCTCGAGGCATGCACGAATTACGATCTTCGCCTCTGGCTCGGTCAGCGTTTTGCGTTGCGATAGCACGTCCGCCACAGTGCACGCCGCTCTGTGGCATGAAGGTGGGTGTTCCGGAGTTAAGGAAAGGGTCAAACAGCGTGAGGAAATGGAGCCAAAAGTCTTACTTGTCCATTATAAGGCAGAAGATGTTCTCTTCGTTGAGGTAGAAGTGCCTGATGGCCGACGAAGGGTGTTAGAGTGCAGTCCTTTGAAGGTGAGAAAGGGCCTTAGCATCACTCCAATCCGCTGGGAGAAGACTGATGCCATCATCGCCCAGGGCGGCAATCGTCTCACCTGAAGCCAACGATGCGATCTGGATTCGCTTCGGAGAGGGACTTGAGAAGCATTGCCTCCTGCCGCACCTCAGCGTTCTTGTCGGCGTAGTCCGAGTTCGTTTCGAGGTCGATTCGCTTCATGACGACCTCCTCGTCCGTGTCCATGTCCTTGGCGACCCAGACGTGGTTCAGGCCCGCCACACGGCGGAGGGGCCAGTATCGCTCGGGCATGCTACTGCTAATTTGGCTCGCCTCGTTCGACTGCGGGAGGGTTGGTGTTGAGTGTGGTGAGGACTATGGAGAAAGATTGGAGTCGGACGTTGGAGAGGCACAGAGGCTTGGCAAGGAGAAAGTTGTGGTTGGTTGGTTGGTTTGGGGGGCGGGCGGTGCGAGCGAGAGACAGCAGTCCCAAGAATGGAAAATGAGTGGAGGAAGGGTGCCGCCGCTCATCACGCCACACGATTGGGCCGCCGACTGACTGACTGACTGACTGACTGACCGGGCGGCCCAATGTTCCACCTTCCGTCTGACCTGGAGGCACTGTGGGACAATCGCCACACGACACACACACGACAAAGACGGGACGGACGGAAACCAAAAAAAAAAAAAAATAAAATAAAATAAAAAATAATAAAAAACGCGAACAGCAAATCAAAAGCAACGAGATTCTTGCAAGGCCGAGCTGGTCTGGCCGCTTTACAACAACAAACAAGCAGAGAGAAAGAGAAAGAGATAAGGGCGACGACTGGGACAACACAACAAAGTCAAACTGGCTTCACCGGACAGAGGGCCAAACCAACCCTTGCTTGCCCACCCCCCTCAGTCAGACTGTTTCTCTCATCACCACCATTGCCTAGCGGGACCCCACGAAGCACGTTTACTCATTACTCAATGGCGTTGGCGAGTAGCAGTGACACGCCCTCGTGCGCCGAACGCACCGCAAGCTCCATCGACACCCCGGACCCAGGTTCCAGCGCCATCCGCACACGAACAAGCGCGGGGACCTGGCCCAAAAAGCTGCCAGAAAGCACCAGCGTGTGCGTGGTCGCCTTGTCCTTTACCGCAGAGGAGTTTTCGCACGGTTCCATCCCCAACACGTCAACTACTTGGGTGACAGCAGCTGCAAATATAAAAAAGTACAAGACAACGCCCGGAAAGAACAGAAAAGTATTAGTGGGGCGAACGGATGCAAGAGCAGGATAAATATGTGTCGAACCGAACCTTTCACACTCGCAACCGCTGTAAGAGAGTAAGTCTCGACTTGCTCGTTTTCTTCTCCGAGATCGTTCCAAGCTTTCTTGAAGTCTGCCACGTAGGTCGGAACAATGTAGTCGCCAATCGAAAGATCCAGTTCCTCGAGCTGGTGGAACGAAAGGAACAAACAATTTGAATCAGAACGGAACGACAGATGCTTAAAGACGTCGTACAGGGTAGTCATCCTCCATCCCCTCCTCTTCAGGTTCGCCTGTTGTTGGGTCGATTTCCTTTAGTGTGAACTTGAGCGTGTTGGAGAACGTAGCTTCGAGAAATGCGTTAGACTTTGATAATTGTGGCTGTAAGCGCAGCTCACCAGAAGGAGTAATGCCGTTGGGCCGCTTGAAAACGACATAAACGGAGCCTGGAACATCAAACACAAGCTGAGGCAAAGTAATCACGCTTTCTTCCACAAGCATCCCAGCGGTCTCATCATCAGACTGCTTTACTTTGGTCTCGACTGTCACGTTCTCCAGCAGGAACTCGTTCAAGGTGTTCCTACAGTTGAACTTGAAGGGTAGTGAAGAAAGGAGCTCGTCAACGATGGATGCAGATCGAGCTGAGGGGTTGGTCTGATCGAGCATGTACCTGGAAAACAAGGTGCTGCGGGAAAATGTGCTTGACAGCGGAGACAACGTACTCCGTCTCGGACTCTGTCAGATCCACCGGTTTGGATGACTTGAGCAGGTTCTCGAGAACTGCGAGTTGTGGGATGCGTTCCATGGCTTGTTTCGTGGCGGTTTGAGGGTCCTCTGGGGGAGCGGAAGGTCGGCTAGCAGCAGCTGCGGACGCCGTGGATTTCAACGAGGGCATTTCCTGAAGAGCAGTTTGCTTGCCTAAAGATAGAAACGATGGTTGGGGCCCCTATCAGATTGGTGAAGCGAGACCACTCACGAAGCTTCTCAGCTGCTTCCTCCGCACGAGTAACGGTTGGGATGGCATTGATATCGAAGGGTTTGTGAAGCGCCTCCTCGTTGCCCAGGTAAGTCAAAAGGCTGACTTCCAGCGCCGCCCAAGAAAAGGATCCGTTGGCTGGGAGAGATGACTTTAGTTGAGCAGGGAACGAGAAACTTCCGCACACCTGCTGAAGAGTACTTTTCGCAAAGCTCGGGGGAGGCGAGAATGCGAAGGAACATTGCAGCGCGGTCTCGGACCTCGTCGTCGTTGTCATCAAGCGCCCTGACAGTCAAAAAAATAACACAGTGAGGACACGTACACTCGGTAAATACTCGAAGTCGAACCTTGTGAGAAGAACCTGGATCCTGGGTCGTAGCTCCTCAATCTCGATTGCGAAACGAGCCATGGCGCAGACTGCGGCGGCTTTGACCGTAGCGTTTTCCAAAATGATGCGATTGTAGATGTACCTGATAAACTTTGACGGCGTTGCACTTTTTGGGCCCTCTGAGCCGAGGAGGTGCAGGACACGGACAGCGAGCTTTGTAAACTCGCAGTCCTCAATAAACTCGCAAAGATGGGAAAGGGCTGTACAAGTGAGCAAACCAAGCATGAAGGTATTTGCAGCTCTTTACCATATTCCTTCGACTCAGGAATGTGGTAGATAATGTCGAAAATCGCATCGACAATTGCGCGCTTGTACTCGTAGCCGCCTTCGTCCCGGAGAATGTTGGACAAAAAGTTGATCATAACCGATTGTTTGGTCGGGAATTTCAAACACAGAGAGCGGATTGCCTCCACAACAATGATCTTGAACTCGTCCGAGATTTCAGTCATGAAACCAGAAATTTGCTTCATAAGACGATCAACGCTGGCCTCGTTTCCAGTCTGGCAGAGGCGGTTTTAATATATGAGCGTGAAAACCAAATAATTCAACCTTGAGCAAGGTCGTGATAGCAAACGTAGCAATGCTGCGATTAGAGTCGGTGATCAGGTTTTCCATATCCAAGTTGCACGGGGACACGGAGGCTGGGTGTGTCATGGCAAGCATGTTAAGCGTGCGAATTGCGGCAAAACGAAGGGTTGGCTTATGGTTAACCAACATAAGCTGAAGGGCTGTGCGGACGATGAAGTCAGTGAGGCTCCCGTCATTGAAACGTATTAAATTACCTGAAACCGCGGGGAAGAGCTCTTGGTTTGTCACGTTTCTCAAATCGCAAATTGCTCGTGCAGCTTCGTAGACAACCATGTCATTTCGGTGCCGAAGCCAACCTTCCAAAATCTCATACATTGACCGTCTCGCACTGTTCACAATGGGTCAGCCCAATATTTCTTCAGCAAAAACTCACGAATCATCTTCATCCATGATTTTGGCGACAAATCGAACCAACATGCAGTACGCGAAGGGAGATCGAAGCTGGCTCCGCGCGTAATTTTGAATCAGCTTAATGACAGCCATGCGGTCGTGCTGCCGAATCTGGTAGATCAGGCCCAGAGCGTGGTACTGAGTGATAGCTCCCTTCGAGTTGATTGCCTCCTGCACTTCGTTCGCCCATCGCTTCACGACCTCCCGGTTTCCATTGAAGAGATGCAGCGAAGAAACTAGAGCTGCGCTGGAGATGCTCGGGTTCTTGTCGACGATCGCCTGCTTCAAAAGGCGTTCGATGCCTTGAAGCATTGAGCTCTGTGCTCTCCGTAAGAAAAAGAGAAAAGTTGCCGATCACACAGAACCTCTGTAATTTTGCAAAGTGCCCGAATCGCATTGGCCTTCACTTGGTCGGACTTCGAGTTCATGTCTTTCGACAAGCTGGACGTGACCATGATGACATCCTCCGCGACCTTCGACAGCTCCTTAATCACGAGATAAACAACCTGGCGAAGGGGAATCTGGTCGGGAAAAGTATGTCAGTACAAGACCATTCACATGATAGGCACTGACATCCTGCGACTGAAACAGCTTGGTGATGGAAAAGAAGGTCTCCGTCGCCTCCTTCGTCTGGAAGGTCTCCGACTGGTACAGCAAGTACAAAATCTTCGTCAAAATCGTCCGACATTTCCGTGGGTTGATGGGCGATTCGTTAAACGCGCGAGCCTCCTGCAAGACCGTGCTCTTGTCGATGTGCGAAAAGAGCCCGGAATCTGTGAAACAGGCGCACGTCATCTACTGAGGAGCTGCTGAGTCTGTTCGTACCTTCATCGTCCTTCTTTCCAAAATTCATTCTGGAGATCTGGAAAGCAAGGATCGCAGTTAGCTTCTGATTGATCGAGATGCATCATTGAATGCATCGCCCGATTCGAAATTTCAACTGAAGCACCGCGATCGAGGCTAGCTCACGAGAGTCAACGCGATGAGGTGGAGGAAGATTTGTGGGCCTTGGACCCAATTGAACGGCAACGAGGTACCGTTCGCTCGCGATCATCCTTCCGGATATTACCAGCGCCAGATCTGCTTCGCAGTTACTTGCCTAGTTCAACCGCCTTCGCGTTTGCCACGCCCGAACGATTTGCAGAAATGTTGATGTGCGTCGCAGCGTCCTGTGCTGGACAGATTGTGGAGCCAAGGCCTTTTTTTCTTTTCAATCAGGAAAAAAATACTTTTGCTTGCACGCGACAGCTGCTCTCGTCCTTCCCCCAGTGAGTGGCTATGGCCCTTGAGAGGCTAGGTCACGTTTGCCGCTTTCGCCGATCAATTCCCCATGCGTCTACCCCCCACCCCACTCACCGCAAATGGGGAGGCCGTCCATCCTCTTCTCTTATGCCACGAAGAATAAGCGAAGTTCGGAGCTTCTGCACTGAGGGAAAGGGAGATGTTCCACGAAATGGCGCGGAAGCCTTGAGCGACATAGCTCATTTAGTGACGAGTGTCGAATGCGATGACGGAATCGTATCCGCTCGCAGCGGATTAATATTCTTTGTGCAGTCTGCTACCTTTCAAACTCTGGCTCGGCTGGACCATTGAACCACAAACGAATCTTCAACCGAGATTGCCAGACGCCACCATGTTAGTAGTGCCGACCGGCACGCGCACTTCGCGCTGCCATACACCTTGGATCAGATCAATGCATCAGGCGCGAACGACGGATCACACTAAATCGGGAGGATACCAGTCTGAATCCATCGCAGCCGGGCTCCCTGATGCAGATTCGTGACGGATCACTCTAAATCGGATACGAGTACCATCCACCGGAGCCGCCAGCTCCTTGCCTTCACAATAACCTTTTTGGGCCCTTCCCCCCCTTCTCATTCCCCGATGTTGCAGCAACTATTCTATCCTGCTTGAACCTCGGAAATTTACATCGTTAATGCCCTTACCACTACAGGTCCATGCGAGGGCTTACTGTCTTTATCGCGGACCTGAGAAATTGTGAGGATTTGTAGTTGAATACTTGGGCCCAATGGTGCCGACTTCGAACTTATCTCGTGCCAGGTCGGGCCCGTGATCTCGAAGAGAAGCGGGTGAACAAGGAAATGGCGAACATTCGTGCCAAATTCAAGGGTAATTGGAGTAAACCGCGTCGTGAGATTTTAACCCGCTTCAAGACTCGGGGCTGAACGGTTACCAGAAGAAGAAATATGTGGCCAAACTTATTTACATGTACATTTTGGGTTGGGATGTTGATTTTGGGCACGCCGAAGCGGTGCAGCTGCTCCAGTCGTCGAAATATTCGGAAAAGCAAATAGTGAGGCTTTCCGTTCCAAAATCCTTCGTTGCTCACGCATTCTCAAATAGGGATACCTTGCGTGTACGCTTCTGTTAAGCGAAAGTAGTGACCTGATGCACCTCGTGGTCAATTCTTTGAAGCGAGACCTGGCAAGCCAGAACGAGGTTCATGTTTGCCTTGCACTTCATGCCATTGCCAATGTGGCAGGCCGTGAAATGGCCGAAGTGCTTTCATACCAGGTGCAGCAGCTGCTCGTGGAAGGGTGAGGCTCAGCATATACTCTTGCCTCCGCATTCACCAAACCTTAGGCACCAAACGAGTTTCGTTCGGAAAAAGGCGGCCTTGTGCCTATTGCGGCTCTACAGGAAGCACCCTGACTTCTTCCAAACTGTTGATTGGGCACCTAAGATTGTCAGCATGCTTGATGACCACGACTTCGTATGTTTTATTACATATGGAGTCACCGACAGTAGTTGACTCTTTCCAGGGAACAGTTCTGGCAACAGCCACGCTCATCACAACCTTGGCACAAACGTACCCACAAGCATATGCGCGATCAGTTGAGAAGGGCATAAATCGGCTCGCAAAGGTTCGTTGAGATGTTCAGACTGCAAGCAACTCACAGTTTCATGCCAAAGATTAATATGGATAGGGAGTACTCACCTGACTATGTGTACTATGATGTACCAGTACCTTGGCTTCAAGTGAGACTGTTGAGGCTACTACAGTACTACCCTCCTCCGGGCAAGTTTCACTCGTCCGGCTCGTTAAGCACTGGTTCTTAACAAACTTTCCATCGCAGGTGACTTACAGCTAATCAACAAACTGTCGAGCGTTTTGCAAAATATAATTCACAACGCTGCGAGCGGATCAAAGAATATTCAGCGCAACAATGCACAGAACGCATTACTGTTTGAAGCAATCAACTTGTGCATCCACCTCGACCCGGAATCGGTTCTGGTGGAGCAAAGTTTCGGCATTCTGGGTAACTTCATTTCGGCTAAGGAGACCAATGTGCGATACCTCGCTTTGGAGACAATGTGCCACTTAGCAGCAACTGGCGCGCGTAACTGCATTGACGCTCTTCGAGTCAATCAAGAAACGATCATCTCCTCATTGAAGGACAGAGACATTAGCGTGAGGCGCCGCGCTGTGGACCTGCTATACAGTATGTGTGACGAAACCAATGTCAGAGTCATTGTTGCAGAGCTTTTGCGCTATCTACAGATTGCTGACTACGCCATTCGTGACGAGATGGTTTTGAAAATTGCTATTTTGACGGAAAAGTTTGCAATGGAGTATTCTTGGTATGTCGACGTCATACTTCAGCTCATCACGATTGCCGGGGATCACATTTCCGACGATATTTGGTTCCGAGTTATTCAAATTATCACCAACAATGAAGATCTGCAAGTCTATGCTGCAACCACTTTGCTCGCAGCTCTTAACAGCCCTGCATGCCACGAAACAACCCTGAAAGTTGGCGGTTATGTTCTCGGTGAATTCGGTCATTTCATTGCGAATAATCCTGGCTGCTCGCCCATCGATCAATTTACTGCGATTCACTCGAAATACTCTGCCTGCACACCTAGAACTCGTGCCTTGCTTCTTACTACGTATCTGAAGTTTGTGAATTTATTCCCCGAAATCAAGGACGAAATAGTGAATGTTTTCAAACAAAACCGACACGTTCTGGACACGGAGATTTCACAAAGGGCGAAAGAATATCTGGCAATTGTTGCAGAAATGCAGTCTGATGAAATCTTGCAAACTGTGTGCGTGGAAATGCCAGTGTTCCCAGAACGAGAGTCGGCTTTGGTGAAACGGCTTCAGAAAGAGACACGCGAAACGGGAGACAAGCGAACATGGGTCATCGGTGGAAGAGATGCAAACGCAGAAATGGCCCGTGAATCGCGCCGCCGTCGCACCTCCACCCAAATTCCGCGACAAACTTGTCGACGCAAGTCTCTCCATCCGAGATTGAAAAGGAAGCTGCCTCTAAGACGTTATGGCGGGCCAAACCGGGCTGCAGCTGTTCTTGACGATGGCACGCTATTCCGCCGCTTGGTTCTGATTCCCAACGGTCTTCTTCACCGTGACCCTGTTCTGGAACTTGGTTTAAAGTCTGAGTACCGCGACCAGCTCGGTCGACTTGCAATCTTCTTCGGCAACAGATCTCTACATGCCGTTTCTTCCCTTTCGACTGCCCTTGTGGATGCAGAGACAGGGCTCCAAGCAAACAGTTCGTCTGGAACATTTTCTACTGCTACATGTAAGGTTAGAGTGTCCCTAGTCCAGCCAGTCCCCGCGATTTTGCCACAGGGCTCGCAGCTTCACCAACTCTACAAAGTCGAATGCCTCGGCCCGGCCGATCCGACTGCTGATGCGAATCGTCCCCTTAGCCTTGCCATCACCTTCAACCTTGGTGCCGCCTCGACTGGCTCGCTCAGCTCCGCTGACAACGGGAACACAACTGTCATTGTCGCCCTTCCCATCCCGTTGACAAAGTTTGTCAACCCTGTGGAATTGACTGACCACGACTTTTTTTCGCGCTGGCGTCAAATCGGAGGGCCTCCACGCGAGGCGCAGTAGTGTTTCCACCAAGGGAAGGCGGTCTCTGGACAGGGCCAGAGCTGGTCCGTCGTATTGGCGGTCTGGGCTTCAAGGTTTTGGAGGGGCTCGATCAGGCGGGCGGAGTCGTTGGTGCCGGAATTTTGAGCTGCGTTGAGCTTGGCAAGGTTGGATGCATGGTGCGGTTAGAAGTGAATCAGGAACATAAGGTGTTTTCGGTACTTTTCATTCGCTTTATAATTATTTCTCTGCAGATGTACCGCTGCACTGTCCGAACAACAAACGAGGTAGTTTCGCACACATTGCGAGTGCACATTGAGGAAGTGATTGTATCATCGCTGTAGACAAGACTGTCCAGTTGCTGTAACTGTTGCGCGATAGCAACTGGAGTTGTTCGTCATGCTTGTCTGGAAAGCAAGAAGATAAAAATACAGCTCAATCATGCCAGGCGAAGCACACATGCCAATGAGAAATGAATTTTGTCACGTGATAACTCGCTCGGTGGCCGACACGAGGGTCCAATACACAACCTCGTTGCACTCGAGCTCTCGGGCTGGAACCGGTATATTGGGGATAATCAATGCACAGATCGCACACATCATGCACATTTACTGCTCAAAGCAAAAGTTGCCAATGCCGTTTGTGCAGTGCTCACTGACCAGCCCAGTGTGTCCCCTTTACTTGCCCATAAGGTGAAATCCATGCCGTACGATGCCAACCGGGAGTCAGATGCGGAATCAGGCCCATTAGCTGTAAACTGGCACCACCCTAATTCAGCGTTCCCTCCGTGTCGTGAGGTGCCATGGGCGCGGCGAACCCTCACGTGGTCCACTTGTCCTTTTCTAGTTTCTGACTGTGTGTTCGTCAAGATTTACGAACCATTCATTGCCACATTAGCAGCCGTGGCATCAAAGCACCCTGAAGTGTTCTGGAGAGACTTGACAAACAGCAGCGGCAGTTTAGTGAACACTTCAGGTTTCGGCACGTTGGAAAGACCCAAAGTGGAAGTCACCAGAGGATATATATATATATATGCTTATTTATTGGTGAGAAGAAAACCTAATAGGGGAACAAAAAACTGTGGGAGGAAATGCAGTCCAGGAAGCGACGTTCTCGCTTCGGCTGTGCCACCAGCGCGCCGAACCCAGCTGTGCCTCCATTTAGTTATTGCATTACTAAAAAGGTTGTTGTTGGCTTCAAAAATAGGTGAGTGGTCCCTCTCCCCCTTCAAAGAAAGAGCTGAAGGGATCGCGTTCGAGTGATCGCGCCACAGAGTGCGCGATCGCTGCCGCACACAGGCGCCACATCTCTCTCTCTCGCTATTTCTTCGGCGGATTCGACGACAGCCTTCGGCCGTCGTCGCCACACAAAGGCGGCGGATGTGGTCGCACTTCGTTCGACCGCACCCCAAAAGGCCACAAAGCGGTAGCATTCGCATACCCTTTTTCCATCTCTCCCCGATGTACCCCTCGTTTGGCGGCGGAAAGGTCGCGGCGACGGGCGACGGGCGGCGGGCGTCCTTTGTTTTTCCTTTCTATCCCTCTTTCTCTATGTGCCCTTTTGTGTGGCGGATTCGCTCACGAGTCTCGGTGCCCCTTCGTTCTGCGGTAACCCTTTTCCCTTTCATCGCTTCCTCTCTTTCTGTCCTTTTCTCTCTCTCTCTCTGTCTCTCTCTCACTCACTCTCACTCCCTCTCTCTCTCTTTTGCCTCTTGCACTCGCTTTCCCTCTCTCTCTGTTTCCCCAAGATGAATTTTTAGGTTTCCATGTTTCTCCCTCTTGTCCGCCTTGTTTGTTGTTTGACCTGTCATTAATAGAAGGTCTTCGGCTTGGAAAAAAGGCATTCATCACTGTGCTGTTCTTTGGATAGTGAGTGGGAGTTCGTCACTGTCACGAAGGTATTCATTGCTTGTGCTATTCTTCGGGTCATAGTGAGCGGAGTTACTCAATGTCACAAAGGCCTGTTTCCCATTAGACGGCTCCATCACTCGAGCCGATCCCTAGTCTCCCTGCGTTGCTGGGAACGTAATTTTTCAAGGCGGAGATCCCCACCCAATTGGAACTATCATC
>JAIVFJ010000596.1:0-20548 GCA_025765615.1 Zopfochytrium polystomum
CCTCCGGCAAGCGGGTGGGTATTGATGACCGGGAACAGTTCTTTGTCCGTTCTGTTGAGAAGATTCGTTAAGTGGCTCGCGTCGTGGTTGGGCCGCGTAAGCGTAAGGGAGGCATTCTGCATTTTATAACCGTTCTAAATCGTAGTACGGAAAAAAAGGAGGGTTCAGAAACAGTGATTTCTATAGCGCGTAGATATGATGCGACTAATCTCTTTTTGATCGTTCGAAAGGCGCCGTCTCGCGACCGCCACGCCTCCACTGTGGAGAGCGTCCCCATCGCTGCATTTGCACAAGCCCGCAGTTGGCACAGGTTCCCCCGCCTGTTTCACGAACGAACGACTGACAGCAACAGCAAATGGGGATGGCTTGCTATCTACTCCTAGTAACCGCTGCCGCCATCACTGGGGAAGGGAAGGAAGGGAAGAGTTGGAAGGGAAAGAACTGTCTTGCGCGCAAACCACTGCCGCCTCACTGAACAACTGCTTACTGGGCCGTGTTGGGAAATGAGGGCTGCAGCGACGAGGGGCGGGGAATCGAAGCGAAGAGAAGAGTGGGAATGCAGGGAATGTCGTGGGCGCAGCCTCCGTTCGCCGCTCTGGGCCGAAACCAGAAGAATTATCCCGTGCCTCTGGCGGGACGGCTCGGCAAATCGCTGCCACTCTCACAGGACACCTGTGGCCGTGTTGGGAGGGAAGTGGTTGCAGTGAAGAGGCACTTTTGCAGTCTTGATCTGCTGGAGACAGCAGAGCGAGAAGGCCCTTCCCAACCGTCTGGCAAGGCCGAGGGAGGGTACGGGGTTCAACGTCCCGAGAACGGGCGTTCTGAACGGGCGCTAGTCCTGCGACCGGTACTTCCGTTGTTGTTCGACACGCCTCCTGGAAGAAACGGTGCGGGTCGCTCGTGGGCGAGTGAGGGAACAGAGGGGAGAGGGGGGGGATGCAGAGTCGGCGATGGGATGGAGGGGGCTGTTTTGTCTTGTGGCCGAATCGCGATGGGAATATGGGAAAAAGCGTGGCACAGCGACTACCGGGTGACTGGTTCGTGAGTGAGAGAGGATCGTGGGAACGCTTTGTTTCTTTCTGTTCTTTCTGCCCTTCTTGCTTGGCGTAATTGAACGAGGCGTCTCTCTGTTATAGTTTTTTCCTAAATTGTAGTCACTAATTAACTGGCGGCGCTTCCCCATCTCCCATCAGCGTCTCTTCTTGCACGGGCGACGCCATTTCATCAAGCATGCGTGTGTTCGGATCGAAATGTGCAAGCACAGCTGAAAAACTTCATAACGGTCAAGATATATATATGGTAACTAACTAACACTAACACGATTCAAACCAGGAAAAAGCAAACAGACGACGATACAACGAGGACATTCGTCATCGCTACCGTTGCTGAAAAACCTTTCATCACCACCTGCAAGAGGTGATGAACCAATGTGGTCAGAGACTCGATCTTTTCTTACAGTGTTGCTAGTTGGTTCAACAAATTCTTTTCGAAAGGCAGAGCGGGTCGAGGGGTGGTGGCTTTCTCTTATCACGCAGCTGACACAGCGCTTCACCAAGACCATGACGTAGCTCAGTTGACTGTTGCGAGATGCAGACGCCCTCGCGGGTTATAGGAAACCCTTGCGTGCACCACTCTGGGCATCAGAGCGAAAAGGAGCCTTTGTGTGTCGTGCGAGTTGAGTCTACTCGAACAAGACTCAATGGCCCAGGTTCCCATGGCAGCGCCTGCTGTTGGCACCGGTGCCCCTTCCCCCTGCCCCTTTTGCAAATGTACAACTGACGGCAATTGCGACCAGGGGTGGCCTTCTGCCCTGCGCGATAACCACCTCCGCCCTCACTGAACAGCAGCTTACTGGGCCGTGTTGGGGAATCAGGGCTGTTGCAACGAAATTCGGGGTTGGGATGGAAGTGAAGGGAAGAGTGCGAAGAGAAGGGAATGGAAGGCCCCCGCAGAGAGGTAAGGAGACGAGCATGTGTCGCGTGCATAGAGCATATTTTTTCGCCTCTTGTTTATAAATCACTTTGATTTTTTTTTTTGCTGGTTCACTTCTTTTTTCCCGTTTCATTTGTTTCTTCTTTGAAACTCCGCCAAACAACGACCTGTCAGTCACAAGAAACACAGCTCCAATTGCAAGAGTTATATGTGGTTTATTCCAGAAACCTCTCGATCGACCACGTTCCGTATGAGCAATATCACGATGGCAACATGAAAGGCCTTGTTGTGGATTTTTGATTCATTATTGTCCTCGATTGTGGCCCGCCTCATTATTTGCAATCCTTACTTGCATAGGCTCCTGCCGTTCATCGCCGAATTGCTGTCCAGAGCGTGAAAGGGTTAAAAGGTTCATTATGTCGTTGTTGTGTTTTCCCTTCCTTTTTTTTTTTCTTTTTTTTTTTTCTGTGGGCACTTCCAAACAACGGTCATATCATTGTGACAGGGTGGCATTCGATGAGAATAAAGGTGGAGCAAATGAAGGGAGGGAAGAAGACCTGAAGGCGGGGAAAGACACCTTTTGTTGTGGCCTTTGAAAACCGGACATCCCGAGTTTATTTAAACCAACGCAATTCCATAGACGAACAACCTCAACTATATATGTATGTAGCTATTGGTACCTCCCATTGAACTGGCCCTGCTGATACTGCTGCCGGCCGTAACTCGGATCCTGCTCACCCCGGCGGTAACCGTCCCCGCCCATTGAACCGTCCGGCGTCCGCCTCCCACCATACTCTGCACCTCCGTACACGGGCTGGTTGTTGTCCGAGCGCGACTGCGGCCGGTAAGGTTGCCCCACGTACCCGGGCGCCGCCATGCCACCCCGTCCGTCATACGCTCCACCGTACCCGCCTCCGTCCGCCGCATAGTAACCCCCAGCACCCAGCTGCGTCGGCCCCCCCGCGCCAGACGGCGGGTACGCCGGGTACGCGGCGGGGCTCCCGCCGCGCGAGGGCGCCTTGCCGTCGTACCCGCCGCCTCCGCCTCCGCCTCCGCCACCCGCACGCCACGGCTGCACAATGTCAGGCGTCCCCGCAGCGCTGCCGAGTGGCACGCCGCCGCGCGGCACGCGGCCTGGCCTACGATTCTCGCCGCCGCCGCCGCAGCACGCGCCGCAGTAGTCCGCCCAGTCGACGAGGAGGGTCGAGTTGACGCCAAAGATGAGGAAGGTCCAGATGCCGACGAAGCCGGTTGTGATGGCTGCGGCGACGAGGGCGGCGAGGGAGGGGACGTTGCCGGCTACCTGCGCGGCGCATTCGTTTTGCGCGGTGGCGACGTCTTGGGTCGCGGTGAAGGTTTTGACGACGCAGGCCTGCCATTGCTGGATGAACGGGGTGGCGGAGCTGAAGTTGGCAGTGGGGATGACGAAGAGGTTGAAGAAGGTGACTGCGTAGGGGAGTTGCCGGTTTGCGTGATTTGTTGGTTTTGAGAACAAGATTGAATTAAGAGCGTTTAGACTTGTGAGGACTTCCCAATCATGCGCAAAAGGCGGACACTCAACAGTAAGTGACAAATGTGATGAGGAACGCAATGCCAAAGAGCAGAGACCGCCAATTGGACTTGAGCACCATCATGAGCTGCTTCCGCGAGCTGATGGGTTTCAAGTCGTCGACCCGCGTTCGAACTTGGGTTGCTTCCTCCCGACGCGCTCTGGCCCTTCCAACCGCGAGCCTTGAAACTAATCCACACGACCGTGTAAACCGTCACCAAGACAGACGGAATCACGAATACCATCATTCCAGTAAAGTAAAGCAGGTTCGCTTTCGCCGGCGAAACGAAACACGCGACCCCAGCCGACGCGTCGACTGTCGAAAGAGCAAACACGAGCCCCGTCAGCGTGGCAGGAAGACCCCAGCAGATGATGATGCCGGGAACCTTGTACCGCTCAAGAAAGTTGGACCGCCAGACTATCGTGAGATGCACGTTGAAGACCTACGGTGTTACACCGCCCGATGGGGTTTTGTCAAAAACATTCGGGCCGACGGGGTTCCACGCTTACCATGTACGCGGACCAAAGGATCGACGCTTGGGTGATGTACACGAGATATGCCCCCATCGCCGCGCACACGGGATTGTTCTGCGCGTTGGCCAGAGTGATGTCGTCCGCACACTGTATTCGACGCGGATTGCCGGCTGTGAAGCCCTGCCCCGCCATCCACAGCACGACGGAGATGCTAAAGTGCAAGACAATGTCGCTGGGATGACTTCGGCGACCGGGCAGCAGCGCCCACGACAGGAGGACGTAGCAGGCGAGACCGGCGGAGGACATGTTGAGGATAAGGGCCGCGTCGACAATTCGGTTGAAAGCACCGACTGGATAAAAGTATGCTGTCATAGAAAAAGTTGAAAGCATAGTTTATTAGATAAGTGGTATTAGAATAATTGAACGTTCGTATTCAAACCTTGGGAGGGGCAGGGGATGCAGCAGCCGCTCGCTGGATCGCAGTTGTTTGACGTGTTGGCGAATGTCGCGGAGGGGGCTGGTAAGAAGAATGCGGGGCATTCTGTTCGAAACGGTTAATTCACTGCACGACCGACTTCGGATGGTAAACGATGTCTCAACTGGTCTCTGCTTTTGCTCCTGCTGCAGCCCGTCTGCCCAATCCTTTGGAGTAAGCAACGCCAACTGACTTCTGAGTGAAACATTCTTGTTCCGGTAGGAGCTCCACTGAATCACTCTGGCAGCCTTCCGTAAGTTCATTGAGAAGGGCGATCGCCCCGATGCTCGCAAAGTGGGGTTCGCACAGACTGACTGCCGCCTGGCAGGTGGAGATGCAGGGAAGCTGGGTCGTGCCTGTTTGAGAATTTGGGGTCGTGTGAGCAAGGGTTTGGCCCCACACCTCCTGAGACACAGCCCACACCTCCAAAATGAAACGTTCAGGGAGGGCGGGCACCCACGCACCATTCAGGCAGAGGGGAAAGGCTTCGACGCACGCCAGGGTGATCAAGGCAGAGTAACAGTCGGGATCTGGGCCCTGCAGGAGGGCGAGGCGGTTTGCGATGGCTGCCACGCGGGCCTCGGCGGCAGTCCACGACGCTGCGGTTGTTGCAGAGGGGACTGCGACGGGGTAGTCGAGGACAGATGAGGGGCAGGTGGCACCCGTGTATAGGAGCCCGTCGGTACATCGGGCTGCGGGACGAGGGGCGCTGGCGGCTCCAGCAGCAGCAGCAGCAGCCGTCGCAGGGAGACCGGCGAAGCCGGCCGCAGCCGCAGTCACGGCGACAGCGACCAAGGCGGCGGCGCCGGCGGCTGGGACGGGCCGTTCACGTTCGGCGGCCGCGTCGGAACCCGTCAGGAAGATCATTGACTGACTGTCGCTCTCTCTCTCTCTCTCGCTTTGTCTCTCTCTCTCTCTCTCTCTCTCCTTCTAAACTAACAAATCGGGCGGATTGACGCTTCATGGCATCGCGTGTGTCTGTGTGTGTGAGAGCGGAGGCGGCAGTCGAAGTGGAGACCGCGCCGGAGACAGTGAAAGAGGCAGACCGATCGAGGGAGAGAGTCAGAGGGACAGAGGGGACAGAGAGAACCAAAAAATTTCCTCGATTGTCATTCTCTTTCCAAAACAGGGAGGGACCGTCTGTCCCTCTGGGCTGCGCGGCAAGTGGCTGTCTGTCTTCGCAGGCCCAATTTGGGGAATTTCATCCGCAAACTGAACCGGCTGCCGCCAGCTGACAAGACAGCGAAGCTTATTCATTGTGGCTTTGTTCAACAAGGAAGGACCCATCGAGCACTCGGCTCTGCAACAACTTCTGCTCAAAAAGTAATGAAAGACGGCGGCCACGGCAGCCTCCATTGAGGTGAACGAAAATGTTTCTCGCGTCCTAACCCTTCTCAGACGGACATCGTCATGGCAATCTTCCCGTGTGGCAGATATCCCTCCAACGAAATGTCGCTAAATTCAAACGAAAGAAGGGCCTCCAACGCATAGTCTACGGACCACGCGGCACGGGCTTCTCGAGAATCGCTTGTTGCGGGGGCGCTGCCGGATGGTCGTTTGAGGCTTAACTGCGGGAAAGCTCTTGGTTGTCTCTTGAGTTGCTCTTCAAGGGGCTTAACATGGTCCTTGTATACGTGTGCGTCGCCAAATGTAACCATCAGGTGGCCCGGGTCCAACCCGGTGACGTACGCAAGAAGATGAGTGAGGAGAGCGTAAGAAGCGACATTGAAAGGGACGCCAAGACCAAGGTCGGCGGAGCGCTGGTAGAGCAGACATGAGAGCCGCGGGACCGGATAGGTTTCCGTCGAAGTGGACACGTAAAATTGGGACAGGAGGTGGCAGGGTGGCAACGCCATGTGCTTCAGGTCTTTCGAAATTGCAGAGTTGTTACCCAAAAAATGCTCGACAGTGGAACATTAAATTTGGTTTACCAGAGGGATTCCATGCGCTCATAATAATGCGACGGCAAAAGGGATTGGTCTTGATTCTTGAAATTACTTCGCGGAGTTGATCCATCCCCTTGCCTGTGTAGTCATAATCAGGTCCCTTGTACTCGGCGCCAAAATGCCTCCACTGGAAACCGTACACTGTTTTTGGAGTTATCGTGGCGGATCTGTTAGCGTTTTGGGTTATCAGTGCCGCTCCAAGAAGAAGCACCTGGTCCTAAATCGCCAACGCGGTTTTCGGAAAGACCGACACGGTCCAAAAACTCCCGAGAACCATTGCCGTCCCAGATCCCAACACCCTTCGCCTTCAGAATGAGCGAGTCGGTGGAGCCCCGCAGAAACCACATGAGCTCTTCAAAGACAGCGCGGAACGCGACTCGCTTGGTGGTGAAGACAGGTATAATGCGATTTGCCAATGAGAACCGGAGTTGGGGTGGGGCGAATATTGAAAGCGTGCCAGTCCCTGTCCGATCAGACCGAGTTTCGCCGTCGTTGATCACAGAGCGCACCAAATCGAGATACTGGCGCTCTTCGTGTAATGCGGCTTCGGCTCCGTTTTCTGTCTTGGTGGTCGTTGGAGTCGCCTCCATTGGTGAGAGCATATGCTATAAGAGGTGCGACGAGGATGCGAGAGGGTCTATCCAGGAGGCGTTTGACCAAAAGCTGGTACGAAAAGAGATCAGAGGCTCTTCGCATTAATCGAGCAGGCCCACAGGTGCCCTTGATCAGGAACAAGAATAATCGATCGCGACGGAGCCGGCGGAGGCGGATGGCTTGCACGCACCTGTTTCCTTCGGACAAACAAAAACTTTGCGTGTTCGAAGTCTGGATCCTGACTGACTTGTCCCTTAAAAGCACCGGGCACACCTTGAGCGTTACGCAGTCCCTGGACACCCACAGCCCTTCGCGGTCCATAGATGACCTTACGAAGTGTCATGCATGCGGGCAAAATGAGTGCGCCGCACCCTGCAAAAGAGCCCCGTTCATTGTTGGGGCCAGAAGTCTAAAGTCGGAAACGCAGTGTAGTTGCCGCTCTTGGTTTTATTTGGTTTTGTTTTTTCCTTGTCACCCGACCGGCCATGGACTTTGACTTGTACGACGAGTTCGGTACGGTTTGTCGTCCTGCTCCCCTGCGCGGGGCCGTCTCACGCGCGCCGTTCCCGCGTTTTATCGTACGGCTCACGATTGCTTTCTGCGCTGGCTTCTTCCTAGGGAACTACATCGGCCCCGATCTCGACGAAGACGGCGAGGGGAACGACAATGAGCAGAACGATCGCTCGCCCGCAGCATCGCAGGAGGGGCCGACGGACGTCGACCCGGGCGACGATGAGGATGGTCCCGCTTTCAATCCTCCCCGCACCAAGAGCGCTCCGGAGGAGGAACCCTGGCAGAATAATGGAATGGCGTTGATGCATGTGGACGGTTCGTGGCGATTTTTGACGACTGATGGGCGTGTCGCGCTTCACTTTCTCGCGCAGTGCTGATCGCTGGTTGACAGAACCAACTGGATCGGCCATTGTCCTCCACGAGGATAAGAAGTACTACCCCACCGCTGAGGAGGTTTACGGCCCAGACGTTGAGACTCTGGTTCAGGATGAGGACACGCAGCCATTGACGGAGCCTATCATTGCGCCGGTGAAGCTTCCCAAAAAATACGTCCATGAAAAGGGATTGCCCAAAACGAAGTTCAGCAAAGAGTTGAGTATCTTTCTAGACCTGCAGAGTCTTCGCGCTGATATTCTACCGCAAAATGTCGTTGCAGATTTCTCGTGGACCTGCAGTCGTTCCCGCATTTGATTCGGAATATTGTCTTAGTTGGCCACCTGCACCATGGCAAAACTTCCCTTATCGACTGTCTCGTCACAGAGTCGCACGAAGTGAACTGGGGTGTTGGCGATGACCAGCGGTACACTGATGTGCACCCCATGGAGAGGGACCGCGGAGTGAGCATAAAAGCGATGCCCGTTTCGCTTGTGATGCAGGACGTGCGTGGTCAAAGCCACCTTCTAAATATTCTGGACACACCAGGACATGTTAACTTTCTTGACGAGGTTGCGGCTGCCACTCGTCTGTGTGACGGCGCCATCGTAGTGGTCGACGTGATTGAAGGAGTAATGCTGAACACTCAAAAGACCATCCAACACTTGATCGCCGAACGCGTCCCAATAACTCTGTTAATCAATAAGTTGGACAGACTCATTTTGGAACTGAAACTTCCACCAAATGACGCGTATTTCAAGCTTCGTCACGTTATCGAAGAGGTGAACAGTGTCATTCAGGAATGTCCTGGAGGGGAAACTACGAGACTGTCACCTGAACTCGGTAACGTGGCATTTGCGTCAAGTCAGATGGGATGGTGTTTCACATTGAGAACGTTCGCAAAAAAGTACGCCGATGCCAATCAAGGTACAGTCAACGATCCAACGCACTTATGACTGAGAATTTTCATTCTGATAGCCCGGTTCGATATCGACGATTTCTCACTGCGTTTATGGGGTGACATTTACTTTGACTCGGAGAAACGCAATTTCCATCGCAAGCCTCCAACTCCGACAGCAAACCGGACTTTCGTACATTTCCTTCTCGAACCGCTGTATAAGCTCCACACTCAGGTCATTGGTGAATCCACGGCTGATCTCCGCAAAACGCTAGCACGTCTGAACATTCGTTTGAAAAATTCGGCTCTATCGCAAGACGTCCGACCGCTCCTTCGCGACGTCCTGACGGGATTCTTCGGCGCACAACCAGCCACTGCTGGTGTTGCAGATCTTGCAATAAGGAGCTTGCCATCCCCGTTAGAAGGTGCCGTAGCAAAAGTGGAGCGATCGTGGAGCGGTAGTGGAGACGAAGCTGGTTGCGATCCGATTTTGGAAAAGGCCATGCGCGCGTGCGATCCGAAAGGACCTGTAATGGTGCAAGTTACGAAGATGTACAATTCAGTTGATGTCACTGGATTCGAGGCGTTTGGGAGGGTGATGAGCGGAACGGTCAAGCTGGGAATGTCTGTGAGGGTTCTCGGTGAGCGGTACAGCCCGAATGACGAGGAGGATATGGTCGTGAAAACTGTGGAGGGCTTGTCAGTATTTCAATCTCGGTATAGCATCAAAACAACGTCAGTGCCCGCCGGAAACTGGGTGCTTCTTGCTGGAGTTGAGAGCTCCATCGTGAAGACCGCCACCATTACGGACTTGGTGCCTTCAGAGGACCGGCCTGTGCATATCTTTAAACCGCTCAAGTTTAATAATATGGCGGTCGTCAAGGTCGCTGTAGAGCCGGTTAATCCCACGGAGCTGCCGAAAATGTTGGACGGATTGCGCAAAGTCAATAGAAGTTACCCCATTCTGGAGACTGAGGTTTGCTACCCATTTATGGTCATTTTCGATGTTAATTCGTCTGTTTGCGCGTCAGGTTGAAGAATCAGGCGAGCACGTCATTTTCGGCACCGGCGAACTGTTCTTGGACTGCGTTCTTCACGATCTGCGCAGGCTTTACGCTGAGATTGAAATCAAAGTCTCCGATCCGGTCGTGAAGTTTAGCGAAACTGTGGTCGAGGTGTCATCGCTCAAGTGCTACGCAGAGACTCCCAATCATTTGAACAAAATCACAATGATCGCCGAGCCCCTCGAACAGGGCGTTGCGAAAGACATCGAAAGCGGGGACGTGAAAATGGACTGGCCCCCTAAAAAGATGGGCGAGTGGTTCCAAGGCAAGTACCAATGGGATCTTCTCGCAAGTAGAAATATTTGGGGTTTTGGACCAACCGAGTTTGGCCCAAACGTGCTCGTCAATGAGACTCTGGGAACGGTACGTTGAACACGGGCAACCTACGTTTGTCTGACGTACTCGTATTTGAACTTGCAGGTGGACAAGAAAGTGCTCAGCTCGTCCCGGGATAACATTGTTCAAGGCTTCCAGTGGGCAACAAAGCAAGGACCTCTGGCAGATGAACGTAAGGGAACCAGTAATTTCAACTCCTCTTCTTAATTTTGAGTTGATTTCAGCGATCCGGAACGTCAAGTTCCGCATTCTTGACGTTGTCGTCGCCACCGGTCCAATCTTCAGTGGGCGCGGTCAGATAATCCCAGCTGCGCGCAGAGTGTGTTATTCGTCTTTCCTCACTGCATCTCCGCGTCTGATGGAACCGATTTTCCGAGTCGAAATACTTTCACCTGCCGACTGCGTTGCTGCAATTTACGCCGTTCTCGCTCGCCGTCGTGGCCACGTTCTCTCAGATAATCCGAAGCCGGGATCTCCTTTGTACGTCGTCAAGGCGGTTCTGCCGGTCATCGACAGTGCAGGCTTTGAAACGGACTTGCGGACACACACCCAGGGACAGGCGTTTTGTCAAATGGCGTTTGAACGATGGGATGTCGTTCCAGGAGATCCGCTTGACAAGAACATAGTCCTCCGACCGCTGGAGCCTGGAGTGGGACAGGCGCTTGCCAGAGACTTCATGGTGAAGACGAGACGACGAAAGGGGCTCAGCGAGGATGTTGGAATCGGCAGGTTCTTCGATGATCCTATGGTGAGTTTAGGATGCGCATTGTAGTTACCGCTGGATCTCTAACACAAACATCGCTCGTCCACTGTTCCTGTTGCTTTGCACCAATCTCATTCATTAGCTTATTGAACTCGCAAAGGTTGAAGCGGGAATCTTGGGTTAAGCGGGGGTAATAGTAAAAAGGCCAAAATTTCAAAAAATTGTTAATGCGTGTCGCGATCGTCGGGTCAGGGCCTGGTTGGTGAAATGTTCGTGACCTTTGGGGCAAAGAAGACCTGACGCTGCTGCGCCGTGCACCCCGCGTGAATTGTTCCCCCCGATCGCAGCTGGTTTCTACACCGCCCATCATCTCTTGAAGCATGCTCTTCTGAAGAACAATCTCGCCGTTGATATATTCGAATCACTGCCTGTTCCGTTTGGCCTCGTCAGATTTGGGATCGCGCCGGACCATGCTGATGCGAAGGTTTGAGACCCGCTGCCATCGCGAGTTGCAGAACGCGAATAACTCGACCGAAATCCCAGAACGTTGCCCATCGGTTTGATCAGCTTCTCACCGACCCTCGTGTGCGCCTGTTCGGCCACGTTCACGTTGGCCAGGACCTTTCCCTGTCGGCCCTCCGGCGCTCGTACAACGCCGTCGTCTTTGCCACCGGCGCGGTCCGCGACCGGCGCCTCGGGCTCCCACGCGAAGGCGACCTCCGTGGCGTCTTTGCGGCGCAGGATCTTGTCGAATGGTACAACTGCCTGCCAAAGGAAAGCCGCCGAGGACCCACTGGACGACGCAGGCCCGCGGAGGACACAGCGGCTGGCGGATCCGGGATCCCTTTCGGCCTGGACGAAACGGACACGGCGGTCGTCGTCGGACACGGTAACGTTGCGCTGGATATCGCACGTATGTTGCTGCTTCCGGTCGACGTTCTGGCAAAGACGGACGTTAGCGAGGAAGCGTTGGCGGCGTTGGCCAAGAGTCGCGTTCGCAGGGTGCACTTGGTCGGGCGGAGAGGCCCGCTTCAGGTAACACTGTGAGAGCGACTTGCACTCAGACTACGAAAATTCTTAGCCCCCCTACTCTCCACAACAGGTGGCCTTTACTGCCAAAGAGCTTCGCGAAATCATGCACCTCCCCAACATCACACACCACGTCGACATGGAGTTCGTCCGCGACCACCTTACCCGCGTCGACCAGGCCGGGGTCCCCGTCGACCGCGCGAAGCGGCGGCTGACCGAAATCCTCCTCAACCACCCGTCGCTGCTGCCCCTCTCCGGCGGCGCCGCCCCCGCACCAACGCAGCACCCCGCCGCCGCCGTCGCCAAGTCGCTTCTGCTGTGGTTCACGTCTTCGCCGACTCGGCTGCTGTCCGACGCTACGTCGGCGCAAGTGACTGGGATCGTGGTGGGGCGGAACGAGTTTGTCGAGGGCGACTGGAGCAGGGTGAGGCCGGTGTCGCCGCCGGAGGAGGAGGTGATCAAGACCGGCTTGGTCGTAAGGAGCGTCGGGTACGAAGGGGAGGCGGTTCCGGGCCTTCCGTTTGACGGTAGGACGGGGACTGTGCCGAACGATGCGGGACGGGTTCGAGCGGCGAACGAGGTAATTTCCACCTGTTGTGCAGCCATCCATTGGTTGTCGAAAGCTTATTAATCGGCTTTCGGCGAATGGGCGGGCCAAAAAACAACGGCTGCTCCCCGGCTCACAGGAAAGCGATGCCTCAACGTCTGGGCTGTACGTTTCGGGTTGGATCAAGCGGGGCGCGGTCGGGGTAGTTGCTGCGACCATGTACGACGCAATCGAGACGGCAGAGACGATTGTGGCGGACTTTGCGAGCGGCGCGCTCCCTGCCGTCACCACGGACGGGCAGTCTGATTCGGTGGAGGCGCTGTTGAGGGGAAAAGGTGTGCGCGCGGTGAGCTACCAGGATTGGAGGCGGCTGGACGCGGAAGAGACACGGCGCGGGGCGGCGGTGGGGAAGCCGCGCGAGAAGATCGACTCTGTTGCTGAAATGATGAAAGTAGTCCAGACAGTGTGAGGTCGGGAGTGTTTGGCTTATAAAATGAACAGTCACATTTTGGCCTGAACCGTAAGAGAATTGAGAGGATGATTCAGATACCCACAGTAATTTTTTTGGCTGGGAGCCATTGGATGGGCTCTCTTTCGCGAAGAGCGTGTTTTGAGAATCACATACATTGGAATCTCTGATGAGCGCGTGAGGCCCCCGACACCAGTTGCCATTGTATCGGGGCGCGCCGTCTGTTGAGCGCTGCACTGTTGAGTGTGGCGATCGTAAGGATCCTCGAACGCGTCAATTAACGGATATTAACCCGTCAAGACGGTCTGCTACTTTGAGCAGATACGCAAAATACAGAATGTGTAAAAGGGGGGGACAAAAGTTTTCGACACTAATCAAAATTTTGACATCGTCCGATATGTGAACTTCTTCAGTTTTCAATATTTCAACGCGAATTTTTGTACACAGATAAACCATTACTATGGCATCAAACTGTCTGAATTTGGATGCTCTACTTGTCCTGGTTCGCCTAATATTGGAAAGTAAACATGAAAAAATCGGAAATGAGCTGCCTGGCACGATTTGCTTTAGTACAGAGATTTGAAGCACTCACGTGAGCTGCAAGGGGTAGGATCAATAAAGAAAGGATGGTAGACAATAGTTGATATAGTGACAGTAAGATGTAATGCTCTGTGTCATTTACAGTAGTCTCTGGAAGTTGGAGAAACTGATTGTCATAAATTTTCGTGAACATTGATTGCAAGCATTTTCAATCAAACCGCTTCTGTTTTTTCTCAATAAACTGACTCTCGTGAGTCTCTTTTAGTAAGCTTTTGGTTGCTGCTTGGTGAAATCGCTCTGGATTGGTTTTTTTAGAGCTTTGACCTCTGGATCTCCAATTTCCATTTTTCGTAGCCCTGATTTGGGAGCCTAATGCAAATTACTAAGTCAACAGTCGGGCTCTTGCACCATTTAAGTATCATTATGTTCACTGTTTTATCCCCTTGGCTGTGTAAGGAAGCACTGGAAAGTGCTTCAGAGAAGCAGCAGAAAGGAATCATTCCGTTTCTGACTGTTTTACATAGCTGACAATCAATTGAAGCAGAACAGCAAGACCCTGAATTTCAATGACATAACGCCCTATCAGACTGACCGAAATTTCATTGCGAGATATTCAGAATTGACGAAATATTTATGAGTGTGCTGTCGTTGGTATGATGAGGCTGAAAACGTCTATTTGTCCGCTTCGATGGGCTCGTCTCCAGTGTTCTACTTTATCGGCGGATTAGCCAGGCATCGTCTTTTGGTACATTGAGAGAAATTCGTCACCAGAAAAATATCATGACGCTTTTCAGCCTTCCAGTATACTTATGCGTAAGTTTCTTGCCATTAGAGTGCCGATTCTGATTCGCTCATTACAGACAGTTTCTCTATAATGGTGAGAACGCGGCGGCCCACGCAAGGCTTGACTAACTATGTAGAAGTTTGCTTCGCTTTTTCACACGACGTATCGAGCAATGTTTTGATCGAAGAAAACGTGGCTCATCTGGAGTGTTTCCGTCGTCCTTTCAGTGATTGATCTTGGAGTGAGCCTGTACGTGTACCAGCACGCTCAACTTTTTACATCGATTCACTGATGGTGCGTTCGCAAACAATAACTTCAAGGCATGTAAAAACAAACTTCAAAGGGGTATTTCTCAAATTAAGTACGATACAAGGCCAACTTTGGGATCCTGGTGGATCCGAATAACCAACAGACGTTGTTAACTCTGATTGTATATTGGTGCACCATTGATACGCTATTTTTTGTGGCTGCGTAAGCGAAAATCAAGCAGTTATGGGGAACATGCACAAGTCGACTGTGTCCGCTGGCGCTAACGTCGGAACAATTTTGCGGAGCGTACGCTACTCTGGCGTGGTTTTCTTGTTTTTTATGACGTCGGGTTTGCTTTGCAAAAGGAGAGTCTCCCGAGATTCCAGTTACCATGCTGTGGACGGTTTTTGGCGGCTTTTTCTTCCAATCGGGCAAGGTGAGTCACCACAAACTGTTCGGCGGGGTTTCGTGTTGTAGTCACATGTTTCAACGGAAAATCAATCAAATTGGTTACTCCTTTCTAAGCCTGGTCAGTTAGCATCAGCAATGCGAAAGCGGCTGATGTGCTCATTTACTAACTCATCTCGAAGGTGTTTCATTGTGATTGCCCCTGCAATCATGATGATCGTCCAGCTAACTGACGCCGACCGCATTCGAAAGCTTGTTGCGACATTACAAAGTGCACCAGTCTCGCTGCCTTCCAACGACAAATCACGGCCGCAGTCCATGGTCCTGACCGATACTTTGGTGGAAACCTCGCACTGCAAATATAATAATAGTAAGATGGAGGTCGGAAGAAAATATGTGGACCTAGTCGGAGTCCGTATGGAACCCGACAATAATAAATAAGAGGAAAACACGAATCCAACCCCAGTCACATTTTATGGCAAAACGCGAGTCGAGAATGGTTGGTAATCTCCACAAGTGCGAGTTAAAAAGAGGACTCTTTATTTGAGGGTGCAGGCTGGACAGCCTGTCATCCTCACATCTGGATCTGCAAGCAACAATGGACGACACACCTGTAAAAAAAATTTTGTCTCCGTTCTTCAAGTTCATGTGAAGCTCTTTGGCCTTTTATTGACTGTGTCATCAACAGCAGGAAAAGCAATTCATGGGGAGTCTTTTAGTCACTTAAATCGGGGGAGTCTTGATCAAGCTGTCCTTTCTCGGTGATCACGTGAAGGTAGTGAAGTCGAGAACGCTGTCAGGCTTTGGGTCTCGTGGATCAAGCTTGCTCACTCGATCGTGCAATCGCTTTATCTGACGCAGCCGTTCACGTGCATTGCTGATGAACATTCCTCCCCCAGCCTGACTCTGTGCTGCCACCAAGGATAGCATGTTAGCATGCAGTGCTGCCTGTCGTACTGTTGCTCCCAGGTTTCGACCAGAAACTATGCGCCCCATGTCGTCACCGAACACTCCTGTATAACCTAATCCAACTTCGTCCCGGACAGCCATTCTGACACGGAACCACGATGATTCATACTGATTGCTTGCCCGACGGAACCCAAGCTGTGGAGGAAGAGACTCAGGCTCCTGAGCATCGGAGTCTGTCAGTGTCTCGGTCTCACCATCTGCGAGACGTGAAATGATAATGTTGACGAAGTTGAACTGTCCAGGTAGCGTGTGAAGTCCAAATGCTCTGTCACCGTTATTGGCAGCAGACAGTCCAGACTCGTCAAATGCAATGACAACAAAGTCGTTTCCGATATGCCGCTTTTTGAATGAGCATCGAGGGTCCTTGTCCAAATTGGTTGGCATCATCGTGGCTGCATGGAACACCATCTGTGCCCCAGAGGCGTTGTCTTCCCAAACCACACAATGCTTTCCGTCAATTCCATCTGGAGATTTATCCAAACCGCCTGTGTACATTGTTGTGCGGGAAAGCTCCACAACTTCTCCCAGGGAGTGCAAAAACTGAGTGTAGGTCCAAGATCCGTGCGTATTTGCCAGTATCTCCACCTCATCAGATTGACCAGGTCCAACAAAGACAACACCAACTTTGTGAAGATCCACAACTGGTGTCCGGTCAAGCACTTTGAGGGCACGAACAGTCGCTTCATCTGTGCCCAACAACAACGGCACTTCGTTTGGGGTGGTAGCGCTGAGAGGTGATAACTGAAGCAGGAGAAAAGATGGGTCGATCACAACACGAGACTCTGTAGTTTCTCGGCCTTCAGTTGTGTCGAGTCCAACAGAGCTGCTACTGACAGAAACAGACCGTGGCCGAAGAGAATCTGGAACATCTGGTGGAGGTGAATAGGTACCAATACCAGGCCCAAAGCTCTGTGATGCAGATCGTGTGCGACGAGTCAAGTCATTCTCAGAAGTATTTCTCATCTGAGGGTTGCCATCAAAGGCAGCCAGAATACTAACTTGGTTTGACGCTGCTCGGCTCGAGTTACCCAAACGACTTGAAAACGACACAAAACCAGAAGGCCGTCGTATTTGCACCTCAATCCATCCAGGCGCACCTGAATTGCGTATAGTTACCACCGCATTCCCAATTATCCATGTTTTTTCAGGAGCTATGCCATCAGTCCTTGCCGTTGGCGTTTGTAAGGGATTGATCAAGTCTGCTGAAGGACGAGGAGAACAATCGACATACGCGTTTTGAATAAGAACATCCCACACCAGTTCAACGTTCTCATCCACTGTCACGGTAGTTCCACCTGAAGTAGGAATCATGTACTTGGTAATAAAAGGAATGAATTTCCGCCGCTCCGCAATTTTTAAATTGACGAACCAAACTGTGATAACGTAGTAGGCCAGGTGGACAACGTATTGTGATAGTGCTGTTGAATGAGATGTGGCTGTCGATGATTGGATAGACTGAAGTGCAATGCCAAAGACTCGCCGAAAATCAGCATCTGAACAATTCACGTAAAGTTCTGGAAGACGTGATAACGTTGAGAGAAACTCAAGGACATATGGTGACATCGAAGAGGAGGTCAGTCGTGAGACTTTCAAAAGAACATTAGTAATGAGGCGAATCATGTTTCCAGGAAGCTCTAACAGTGCGTTTGTCAATGTCTGTAGGCAAAACCGTGAAGTTGAAGGCCATTTCTGTAGACCAAGCTCAACAGTAGAGATGATTTCGTCTAGATCTTGCTTGTTGAAAAAGCTCTTGTAAGAAATGAGGACAGCCAACAATTTGAATGCAAGCAAATAGATATCGGACTTTTTCGCAGCTTTCGGGAGGTGAACAATGGACGACGCCGCTGTTTCTCGTGTAATTAAGAAGCATAAGAAAGTGCGAAGTGATCCTATTGCTTTTGGCGCACCAGCAAACAAAGCAATGTTTTGCAGCTGATACGATAAATTCTGAAACACCAAGGAGTAAATGTCCCAGTCGGTTTCATTGGAAACTGCCTCCACCAGGTGCGCAAGATAGCTGTCCATGTCCAAAATTGCAGAATTGAGTACTTTTGAGCTGCCTGCATAGCAACGCAACGGATTCATTCCAATATAAGGCATCTCTGAATCACTGGACTGATTTTCAAAGAAGATATGAAAGTCACTGCGGGCTCTAGTAGACAAAGCGAACTTGAGTCCAAGAAGTCGAGCTTTGGTTGGCACATCGTGTGAACATGCAATATTGACTATGGTATCAAATATAGTACTGCTGTGTATTCCCCGCAGCTCCATTGCGGAAATTTTGAACAACTTGAGCAGAGCGCACATCACTATATAAGATACACCTGGGTCCACAGCAGTTACTGCAATATTGTTGTAGGAGTCCAGCAGACGTACACAATACACAGGACTTGCAACTCCGAATATCTGAGCTCCAGCATTAACCAGTTTGGATAGAAGAAATGGCTTTTGTGCGGTGTCCAGGATTAGCTTAATGAAGAGTTCCAAGACAAAATCCAATCGTTGCCCCTCGCAAACTTCAGTTGCAGTGATGACAAGGTCTGCAGTCATTTCTGCAAGACTGTCCCATCTACTATTCAAAACAAAAGAGTTCACAAGACAATCAATTCGATGCTCATTAACATCAAATGAGATTCGCGCAGCTTCATGCTCTAACAATGAAACAGCAAGAGGCTCCGGGAGATCTGCCGACAATTCCAAAAGGACACCAAAAAAGGTATCGACAGAGGAGCTGCTGGGAATTAAGGAAAGACTTGAGTGAATGGATAAAATCAGCATCCTGTGCAGTGCTGCAACACTTTCCGGTGTCTTTGGTTCACCTTGATAGGAGGCAAAATCAAAAACGCTCCATTGCAGCCCAGTGAGTTGCCGCATAGGCCAGAAGCTTAATAGATCAGCGGTAAATGATATGATTGCCTCCCAATCTTGGTACGTTAACAAACTTGCTTTAAATTGGATCAACGTCAGGGTTCCAACAAGAACTTCAACAAGGACAGGTACTCTGTACTCCACTGTTTCCACACTTGACTCTGGGATAGAGTAAAGAAAAGACATCAGCAGTGATTGTTCTAGTGGAAATTTTGGCAGTGCTTGAGGGCCCCACGCAGCTTGGCACAGAATGTGTGCGCTTCCCGTTGCAATCAAGCCTAGGTGCAAATGGCCCAGATCCTCCCGCCGTTCCAGGTCTGTCTCTGCCCAATTGCATACAAGCAAAATCGAGGATCGAGCTTGATGAGAAGTGAAAACTTGCCGCGCCAGCAGCACAGCATTTGGCCTTAGTGATTCGGATGATGCGGTGATAAGGGCAATGGCAGCCAAGACATCTTCAAGCTGCTTCGAGTCGTTCAAAAAAGGTCCGATCCTTTCAACAGACATACGCATCAAGTCTGAAAGGGGAAATCGAAAGAGACCAGCTGACAAAAGCTGCAGTATAGCAGTCAAGATGTTGGCTTGATTGAGAGCAGCAAGAGACAGTTTTAGTAACGCCGCTGCAGCTGAGGGAGTGATATCAGTGCCTGGCTCTGCGGATAATAGAGCTTCTGTGGTGAGCGATAATAGTGATAAGAGCGGTTGTGATGGTTCCGATTTCTTGTCGTGTGTTCCGTCACTATATTTGGACGCGCCAATCCATGAGGAAAAGTAGCTGCAGTACACGATGGTCAAAGTCTGCAACAATGCTTCCGCCCCTTGTAAGAGCCGTCAAAGCGGCGAGACCCTGCCTGATATATTTTACTCCCACTATCGATACGATTACCACAGCAACCTGCCGCCGACAGATATTGGTTAGTTCAGACCAAGTGAGAACAAAAATATTGACCTTCGATGATGTCAAGGAACAACAAGCGAGTGGAGGAGGTGAGCATGTCAAAGTGCGCTTCAGCACAGCTAGCGACAAACTGGAGCGCCACATATGAGACTGTCTTCTTGCGGGTATTCTACTGGTGGCGGAGGGTCATCGAGGTCATCGAGTGTTTGTTTGAACTGCGTTTCAGTGTGCTTGAGCCCACGCGAATCTTGACTGCAATTCGTGCCCACAGATTTTTTATGTCCTCATCGGACGCAAATGCAGTCGCTGGTACTAATTCAACCAGGCGGCGAGCTTCGGGCGGCTATCCACTCACTCATCCATTAAGAGCCGGTCTTGGAAGTTGAAGCCGGGACGACGGCCAAATCAATCGATGAGGTTCGGCTTCCTCGACCTGTTCTGCTCAGATACTGACGGCGTACAGAAAAGGGTTCGGCTGTCGGCAATATCTCTACAACCAGCGACTCAGCTGTGCGTGAACGTTTATGCTGCAAACTGCCTGTACAAGTGAGACTGCGTCCTTGTGTGCGCCGGAAGTGACTGCGACAGCCGCAGCAGCGTGATCCGCGATCTCCTTGTCTTGAAGTCTCTTCACGAGAAATCCTCGTCATTTGTGAGCACGTGTCAGGCACAGTTGGTGCGGCCGCACGCTACCGATCTTCGCGTCCACGAGAGCCGAATCTAGATTGATGAGGAGGAAGAATCTGCAACGACTTCCAACCTGATCAAGCTGAGCGCGAGTGCACGTTTGTCATCACCGTTCGTATGCTGCCCAACAATCTTCAAGTGAAGGAGAAACTGTGTGGAATAGCATTTCCCACTTCGGTCTTTCCGCGGATGTTTGTGCTTATCTCCAGCGGCGACCAGTTGCCTCGGACAGCGAATCCGGTTC
>JAIVFJ010000597.1:0-20442 GCA_025765615.1 Zopfochytrium polystomum
TAATTTTTTGCCAGTTCAGGTCCTTCCAGTTCCGAAAATAAAGTTTGGCATCAAATGCTCACTGCTGTTGTCTTTTATTGCTTGTGGTTCCACTGCGGCAGCAAGCTCAGCAAAGCCCAAAAAAGCATTGCTTCCAACGAAACGAGCTGGCATGCTTCTTGCTGAAGAATGTAGAGTCTGATCTGATCTTGTTGGAAGCTCAGGATTCTGTCTCATGCTGTCTTGGAGTCTCAAATTTTGATAACTGGAAGACAGATTAGAGGGTGGTTGAAACTTTAAAAAAGTTGCAGAATGAATTTGCAGCCACACCCACCTTCAGCTGCATCTTGGACAGGCTCAGTTGTGATTTTCTCTAGAATGCCCTTTAGCTCCACGTAGACATCTTGAAATATAGGACGAGGTTTGTAGTCCAGATTCCAGCACTTCTTGAAGAGCTTCAACAGGGAAGTCCCAACAGAACCCAAAGGGACAAAGATGTCTGATTTAAGCTCTTCCAAAACATCCTGGCGTCTGGATTCCGCCAGGAGGAGGCAAGAACAGACTGGACGTCAATGTTATCCCATGGATTCCAAAGACTTCCACCCAGCTGATGACCTCAGTCATCAGAACAGCAAATGAATACACATCACTTTTGTTTGAGATCTGGAAATTCGAAAAACTTGTGTCAGACACATAAAAGAATCAGTGAAGTAATTGACAAATCACAGACCTTGGGGTGGCGACCCGTACGTTCAGGAGCCAACCACAACAGGGTGTGAGACTACACTGAGGTCTCAGTGATAAAGTCTAGGGATTTTATTTGCAAAAACAAGCGTACCTCTCATAAAACCACAAGGACCAGGACTCCTATTATTATTCCCAGTTCTTTAGTTTCCAAGGCGTTATCAAAGTGTATTTGCAGCTAACCTGTCTTTATTATTGGGCCTGCTTTTACTACTTTTGTCTTAACAGTTTCCGTTGCACCAGGGTTTTCTCAACATATTTTCTTTTTTGGTGACTAACAGAGACTGACTGACTGCCTTGGGATGGGGTGCCTGACAGGCCGTACCCCAAGCCTGCCTAATTTATTATTTATTTTCGGCACTTGTACATACATGCATAGGGTTGGGGGGGGACTTAGAGCATTTGTGGTGGATGCTTCAAGTTAGGGGGGTTGACTTGTCAATTTTCTGTCTCTCTGTTTTTGGGCCATTTCTCTTTTTTCTTTTTCTTCAATCTGATTTCTGTCCTTTGGCACCAATACAGAGTCTCTTCAAATCCATCTGGCTCACGACAGCGATGGTAGTGAGAGGTGGTACACACCCAGGTGAGTACATGGTCCCTTAGTGGGGCTCCTCTTAAGGGGCCGTGGGTGGGGAATGCAGCTGGCCCTACCACCAATGTGTGACACTGCTGGCTCTGTGTTGAAGTGAGGATCACAGGCACTCAGCCGCTGCAACAGCAGTGGTGGTGGTGGTGACGACGATGGTGTCGTCATCCCCAACCTTCCCGTCCCCGCGAGGGTGTTGGTGGCCGCGCTCGGTGCAGCCCCCGACACCTGAGAGTTCGATCTACGAGTGCCTGCCTCGGTCCTATTGCTGTGAGAGTGAGATGTGTGAGTATGAGTGCGATGCCATAAAGCCCGTTGGTTGAGTGATCGTGCCGACGCTGCCCGGCGGGGTGCGTGTACGATTGCAGGTGTTTCTGCATGCGAGTTCCCTGCTGGCGAGCTTCCGACCCCTACATAGTCAACTCCCTTCTCTCTCTCCCCCCCGTTGCTGGCGACTACGAGGGCTCCTGCAGCACCGTCCGCGACGAGGGGCGCTAGGTTGCGCCCTGTCTGTCCCGTCGCTATTAACCGCTCCTGTTGTGTTTAAGATTAGGTTCCTGAGATAAAAACCCCCGTTTCCCTCTTCTCTCTCTATTCTGCGGTTGTGTTGCACCCTCAGGAGTGCCCTTCCGTTTCCCCTCGCATCAGCCCGCAGCCACGCAAGTAATCGGTGCTCCAACACCAATCCCTCAGAGGATTGTCCCTCTGAGTGTTCATTCTTTGTGTTTGAGACCCCTGTTAGACAGATCAGTAGGGATACTTTGTGGACTAGGCAAGTAGTAGGGTTGAAACACCCCCTAGACAACAGCCCAATAAAGTTAGTTTTAGCCTATTATTTGCTTTCCCTCACTCTAGGGCCCAGATCCCAGGGTCTAAGGAGTGAGTATAGTCTCACAAGGGAGCCACCACCAGCAGAAGAAGTTGTTGTCTTTGTCATTGTCTGACTTGAGTTTGTTCTTGCCAAAATCTGTAAACTTGGAGAGAATGGGGCCGCCTTGGAGATTCTGTGTGAGGACGATGTTGAAGCTCTTCAAGTCATTGTGGGTGATCTTGAGTGTCATGCAGGTAGGCCCTGCCAGAAGAAACTTGGTGAAGGATGGTCACACGTTGATGGATTGTTGTGCTGCTGTTGGCTGGATTTTCGTAGTAGCTGGCCAAGGAACCAAGTGCTGCCAACTTTGGGAAGGAGAGAAAAATTCCACACATTGAGGGTTATGCCAGATTCCAGATTCCAGATGAAGCATGAAAAGAATCAGTGCTTACCTCCAGAACAAAGAAAAGGCTTCATCAGCTTGGAGCACACCATGAAACCCAATGACAAAGGGATGCCTTGATCGCTGCAGGATGTTGGCCTCATTGATGAGTTCGTTCTTGGTTTGTAGTTCAAGACTGTCAGCTTCAGAGCCTTCACAGCAACAGGGATGGTGCTGAGAAAGAGGCCCTTATGCACCTTGCCACAAGAATCTTCACCAAGTAGATTTTCTTGATTGGAGAAAACAACATCGTCGTCATCAGGAATGGTGACTGCATCAAGCCCAATGCGTGATAGCTTGAAGAGTCGAGCAGCAATCTGCTCGTGGGCAGTTGACGTGACTCCTTTTTGGAGATCAACATCTTTTTGTTTTGAAAGGAAGGCAAAAAACCCCATAAGCTTGCTGAGCACAAAAAGAAGAAGAAAAAAAGACACTCACAATGCTGGCCAGCAGTAACAATAGCAGCAGCGCTGTACTGAACAGCCTTGGAGCTGGACAGGTGCACAGGGACAATTGGCTTGCGAATGTCATTTGCAAACTTTATTTCAAGCTTGCAGTTGTGGGACTCCAAGTACCTGTCTGACAGGAATGCGACAACAGAAGCGGAATGACAGATCTTGTTGGCCATGTTGTTGGTGTCGATCCAAACGCAGATGTTCATGCGACGCAGCTTTTCAACCATCATAGCCTTTTGTTTTCAAATAAAAAGCAATTATTAGCTGTTTGTTCAATATTTCAACACCCTTTCATTGAAACTAACCTTTGTGCCGAGTTTTCAGCTGTGTTGGAAAGGGACCGAAAAAAAGAAAAATTGGCATAATGTGAGTTCACAGAATCCTGAAACGAATTCTTCGAAACAACAAACCTGTTGGCACAATGGTTCATCAGTTGTAAATTGCACATGGCGGGAAAAAAAATTGGTTGAAGTTTTAATCCGACGAAATTTGGTTTCTCCCACGCCATCACTCTCCTCTCGAATATCCCGCAGGGGTCCCAGTGCAAAATCTAGATTTTGCTACAAGAAAAAAAAAGGATAATTTGGCCAAGCTTGCCTTGTCCACCAACCAGCAGTAGGTGGTTGCAGAAGGGAGCAAGCAGAAGCTGATGGATTTTGCCTTTCGTTGGTGACGTGGGAAGAAGTTGAAAGGTGGGGTGAGGTTTGGGTGTTGCAAGTTAAGGAGGACTATGGCGATGCCCAGTCATGCCTGTGGACACTTGATTCAGAAGGAACAACATGTAAATGGCTCTTGCGGCTCTGACAGCTGTTGATTTTACACTTTGTTTTCCACAAGCTGTTTTTTTTCCCCTCGTTCCTTGTGTACTGTCTTCACTTCATTTCTTTCTATGTTCGAGGCCTGCTGTGGATCCTTGCCAGAGTCAACCATTTGGGCCCTGACGTGTCAATATTGATATTTGAGAGAAAAAACTTCGCAATCCACGTCGATTGCTGCCAGGGTACCAGCTGCCCCTTGAGGTCTGGACCCTCCTGATCCAATTCAACAGGCAGATCATGCTCTCCGGTGAAAATTTCAGACTGCTGCATTGTTGAAGTTGCAGTGTAGAAGGCGACATTGTGAGTGAAAGTGGTGTTGCAAGAAGGTGGAAGGGTTGAGGCTGCGAAGCGAAGCAAGTGGCTGAGAGGTAGAAAGAAAGAAAGGGTACAACTGATTTTTGAATTGAGGACAAGGGCGGGCAAAGGAGCTTGTTTTAGACAGGGACTGGCAAATTGGAGTGAGAGTGTATTTTTTTTTTCAATAAGAAAACTCTGCCCAATCTGTACTCCTGCAGGGAGGTTGACCATGTTTCCTGTTTTGCCCATCTGAACAAGTTGCAAACTGCTTCAGACAGGACTTTGCTCTGGGGAGGTGGTGCAAACCCCCTTCCGACAGAGGCAGGGTGATTTGAAATATTCAGAGCATTTCAAATCAACCAAGATCTGTGCGGAGCCCTGTGTGCAAGCAACTGGTCTCCCCACAGAGAGGGAAAATGATTTGAAATCTTCAGAAGCATTTCAAATCAACCAAGGTCTGTCCAGAGGTCTGTGTGCAGTGACCAAGCTTCCCACAGAGGAAAGATGATTTGAAATCATCAGGGGCATTTCAAACCCCTAATCCAGAGGCCTTGGCGGAGGTCTCTGCACAGGAGACAAAGCAGACAAAAGTCAGCTGACTTGGTTCAACATTGGTTCAGACAAAAGTCAGCTGACCTGGGCAGCTGTGAGCTGTCCCAGTTCAACATTTCTCTGAGCCCATTGAGTGTGATTCTAATCGCATTGTCCTTGCCAGCAAAGCCTAGGAAAGCAAAGCTAGAATCACCATCGTCTTCACCTAACTCTTTTTGTTGGATTAGATTAGGCCTTTTGGCTTACCCTGGCAGCTGCGCATGCTGCGCCTCCATCTTTAGGTCACACTGACTCGTCTTCACCTCAACAGGCCATTGAGGCCTTCAAAGTTCTTCACAAGAAATTTGGACATATCTCTTTGACTTTGTTGAAAAAGATGTGGGAAAATCTCAATAAAGATGGAAAATCATTTTCTGACATGACCACAAGCACACCCTGCGTGACGTGTGACCTTAGGAAGATGAGGGCCAGACCCATTTACTCAACTGATAGGCCAAACACCCAGCTCCTGGGTTGTTTACACACTGATGCTGTACCCCTGCCTACAAGGAAGGCATGGTGAAAAATGTCGGCAATTAGTTGTTGAAGAGTCAACACGGTGGATTGACATCCAATTCTTGCACTCACTGGATCAAGCTCCAGATTGCTTCTGATCCACGATTGAGCGATTTGAACTGCATCACAATGCACATGTGGTTGGTGTTCGAAGTGACCGTGGAGAGATTTACAAATCAGACCCTGTGCGTGTCATGCTTGCCCAGCAACTATTACAGCGTGCATATCATCATTATGTATCAATAATTTATAACAGAGTTTTTTCTCTTTCTCTCCAAGTTGGGGAGAAGGACCACCCACAAACACACTTCTCCACTTCATTCACTCCTTCCACTCACTCACTCAGAGTAGACTGTTTACACATCAGCGTGCCAGCTATCTGGCTGCATCAACCACAGATTCTAGCTCAGAACAACACACTCTACCGCCTCCAACAAACAGAATCAGCATAGCTCAATTTAGAGACCATTTCCTTTGGGAGGCCCAAAATTTTTGACACCCTCTACCGGCCTACTCTGTCATTCAATCCAGGTGTGCTATAGTGCATTCAAAAGCCCTGAATCACCTCTTTCCAACAAGCTATCACAGAGCTCTCTACGTTGTCCCTACGGAATTTGATTGAACGCCAAAGTCAAAAACGCTTTCTCAACTTTGCGTGACATTGTCTCAACAAAGAGAAGCAATCAGATGACGCCCTTACACACCTGTATTTGCCTGCTTCTGCTCTTTTGATTGATACCTAAAGCGCTGTGCTGCAATGCCTACAGCAGGAGCTACAAGAGATTTTGATAAGGGGGTCCAAAAAAATCAAACTACCACTACCTCCAACCACAATTTTGTCTTTTCTTTTGTGACAAGTCACCCCAGCTGGACACCAAATTGCTCTAAGTTCTCTCTATTCCATTCTCCTACACTCTCCAAGGGAAAACACCACCACTTCGATCCTCAGCCTGAAATTCAGCACACGATCTCTATTCAACAGTGCCAACTATTTTTCGTCCATCAATCAGCTTGCAACAAGCATTGTGTGCAACACACATCTTCTATCCTGGACCATTTTCTCCATCAAGTACAGCATCAAACAACTCCTAGAGTCACTATTTATCACCACTGCACTGTCGAGCAACTCCTCCAAATTTTCCAGCAACTAACTGGTTTTCTTCTGCAACAGAATCATCACTGTGCACAACGCAATGTCTTCCGACCTGAACTCGTTTGTTGGCATGTTCACTGGCAAGACGCTGACAGAATTCAATGACTTTATTAGCAACCTTCAGATCAAGGTTATTGGTGAAAAGGGAATTCAGGATCTAACGTGGACAGACCTATTCCCTCTTGAGAGACCTTCCTGCAATGAGGAGGCCTATCATTCGTACGTC
Source organism: Zopfochytrium polystomum (assembly GCA_025765615.1). Taxonomy (NCBI): domain Eukaryota; kingdom Fungi; phylum Chytridiomycota; class Chytridiomycetes; order Chytridiales; family Chytridiaceae; genus Zopfochytrium; species Zopfochytrium polystomum. The sequence continues at coordinate 6,619 of JAIVFJ010000597.1, forward strand.
ACACCTGCCCAAGGATCAGTGGGACAGATGGCATTTCTGGCTGCACTGTCAAAATGGTGGACACAGCACACCAGAGCCGAAGACCAGCAAAACACTCTCACCAAACCCTGACGCACAAAGAGGCCATGGCTTCACCCTTTGCCAAAGAGTAGAGAGAGGCCGAAGAGTACAAACTGAGCATGCTCCACAGCATGGGCGTATTCATCAAAGCCACCGCTCCACCCAACAAACATTGTGAGTTGTAAGCGGGTATACAAGCTGAAGTTCAAACCCGACAGCACCATCGAACGATTTCACGCAGGAGCCCAGCATTGACTTCACTCTGACTTACTCGCCAGTAATTTGAGGTAACACTATCCGATGGATGATTGCTCTCAGCACCCTGTATTCCTGGGACATGGAGATGATCAACATCTCCTCAGCCTACCTGTATGGAATCCTTGTTGTTGCCAACTTCATGGCGCCACCATCTGGTGTACCAATCCCCCCTGGAATGGTTTGGTTACTCCAGAAGGGATTGTACTTGCTAAGGCAATCAGGCTGGACTTGGTACTGCGCCTTGCAGCACACCTACGGTCAAAGGGATTCCAGCAGAGTTGGGCAGACCCATGCTTGTTCTGGCAGCAGAACCAGCATGGACTTTGATTCATCCTCACCTATGTTGATGACCTTCCCTTGTTCGGTCACACTGCTGCCATCAAGGATGCGATTGCTGACCTCAAGGGGGAGTTCAAGCTTCGGGAGCTTGGGAAGCTCACCTATGAGATCCTCTACATCTCTGAAGGCTCATCCCATAGTCTAGTTGATATGTGGGGAAAGGACAAGTCATCAATGATGGGAACTCCTGGTTCTAACCCTGATGTTGGTGTTAATACTACTCTCTATGTATGCTCTGAAAGCACAGGTATACCAATCAATAAATGTCATGAGTCATTGCTGACTCATGAGTACCATAACAGCCATGGACAAACATACAGCGACAGTTTCCACATGAATGAATCATGGGTGCCATAGGCATGAGATGACAGGGTTAAGCCCTGGAGTGCCCATACAGGACGGAATGGTATCTGACATACCAACTTGATGTGGAAGATGAGACAGGCCTGACTTGAAGAGGGAAGAACCTGATGGTGAAGTTGTGCTCAAAAGAGGGGTGCAATGGCAGATTACTGTAAGTAACAAAGAAGCTTGGCCCACTCTGCACTAGCCTCTCTAAGTTCTCATCTCAGTAGACCCAACCCAACTTAGTCTTCACACACTCTTGCTTTGGGACGGGGGCACTCACACAGCTTGGCCTACTCTGCACTTGCCTGGGGGAATGCTACCTCTACTTGCTTGGTCTGGGGGCTCTGGCCAAAGAGGACTTTTAATCCACCTTGCTTGGCCTACTCTGCACTTGCCAGGGGGATCTCCTACACCAAAAGAGGACTCCATCTTCCCTGCTTGGCCCACTCTGCACTTTGCCAGGGAAGGTCAAAAAGGAGAAAATGAAAGAAAAGAACAATTTGTAAGAATGAATCATCCTTCAGCCACATCCCCCTCCACCCAGTGTCTCTCCTGCCTCAAATTTGAGATGGGCTGAAATTGAGGGATGGGAGGCCACATCAGTGCAGGGACAGAGGCTTGAAAGGTAGGAAAATGGGAAAACAAGAGAAAATGAGTAAAAATAAGAAGAAATAAGAAGAAATAAAGGGTATGCCCCTTGTGCTTAGGCCCATTCAGCACAAGGAACACCCAGATGCTCTTTTTGATGCAGGGCATCAGCACTGAGTTACTTTTGAAAGTAAGAATAAGTATTCAAACATAGGAATAGAGTGGTTGTTTGTGATTGATGGGGGGCCATTATATGTAAAGGTAAAACCAATGAACTAGCCAAGGAAGAGCTTTTAAAGAGACCTCAACAGCTCAATGGCCCATGAGATTAGGAATCTCATACACCTACGTTCTCTCAATGGAAGTTATTTTTATCCATGATTCAAACCTCACAATCCTTCACCAAGCTAACTTCATCCGAAACTTCCTATCTCGCTTTGAGGCTGAACACAGCACTGTGAGGCCTCGAGGCGCACCACTCAAGACTACCTCCAAGCTCACCCCTTGTGTGCCATAATCCATTAACCCTGATGAAGAGAGTGTTGACAGCACTGAGTATCTCCGTGTGATCGGCAGTCTCAACTATGCAGCAACATCAACCAGACCAGACCTTGCGCTCAGTGTCAGTCTGCTTGGCTCCTTTGCTCAGGATCCATGCAGACGGCATTGGTGTGAGCTGTTGAATGTTGTTGAGTATGTCAAGGCCACCTCCACAGTTGGGCATTGCTACAGTGCAGATGGCAACCCTCAACCTGTCAGATACGCAGACGCATCATTCAACTCTCGCTCACAGATAGCATACCTTGTGCTGCTAGCAGGGGGAGCAATTGTGTGGAAGTCGGCGCATTTGTCAACAGTCCCAACATCGTCAACAGCAGCAGAGTATATTGCTCTCAGTGAACTTGGTCGGGAGCTTGAAGCTATCAACAACCTTCACCTGTCAGTCAAGATGCCCCTGAAGCTACCACTGACTGCTTATGAGGATAACACACCAACGGTCCATATGACAGTGAACGAACTTCATACGGACTGCTCCAAGCACATTCAACTTTGCTACCACCACACATGGACATGACATGGTTTTTGAAGGCCGAATACTACTTGGACTTGTTGATTCAATCAAGGGACCAGCCGAACATAACAAGTTGATTGAGCATGTACGAGCAATTAGGACGAAACGCTGTGAAGAGTACTTTCTCCAGAAATGGACCAAGGACAAGGAGAAGAATACAGTGCATGGCGCGCAAGGGTAAAGTAGTGGGTTAAGCCCAGGGTGGGGCACTGGTTAGATTTTCTTTCTTTCATTTTGCTGTTTTGGGCACCCTTTTGTTTTCCCCACCTTTTTGCAGTACTCTCCTCAGTAGTGCCTTCCCAGATACATTTCCTTTCCTTACCCTGCTACAGTTTTCCCAGATCGGTCAATTGGTTTGGGTTTTTCACCTGGGCAGTGGCGTTTTAAATTCTCTCACTCAGTTTCTTTGAAGTAGTTTCACTTTTAAAGGTGCTTGTGAAAGGGGGAGTGTTGGAATATGCCCTCACGAGAAAACATTAATCGATTGACGAACTTGTCTCTCCCTTCCTTCTCCAGTCCCGCTCCACTCCCGCAACTGCAATCACACTCTCGTGTGATCACACCGTTCCTGAAGGCCGAATTTCAACACCTTACCAGGGAGAGCGCACATGGAATAAAAGAGGCACCACTTCATATACACTCACACTCAACTGACCTCCTCTTCAGCTTGCACTGCTCCAGACCCTCCGATCCCTGCTGCAACCAACTCCGCCAGATTGACACCGTCAGTGTTGCTTGCTGAATCGTCATTCAAAGATATTCGAGCCAAGCTGAGAACCTCGCTCCCACAAAGTGACTCTTGGCTGCCAGCTGCACCATTGTCCATTGCCGCTTCGTAACCAAGCAATATGCCCAAGTCCTGGGAGACTTCCTCAAAATCTGGTCGATCATTGGGGGAAACTGCCCAGCATCGCTCAAAAATTGAGCGGAGCTGAGGACCGAAACGGCTGTACGCATTGGCATGGAAGCAAGTCTTGTCCATGTTTTCAAAGACACTGGCACGGAAGTCGATGTTTTTGCATACATCGGGCTCAAAGCCGCCACTCCATAGAAAGTCGAAGGTAAATCCGTATACTCCTTCCCAAGACCACAGAATGACCTCAGTGAGGAGCACTGCGAAGGAGAAGACGTCTGACTTGGGTGAGCTCTGGTGAATCAAGTTGTTTCATGTTGGGTCAGTTAATTTCGCAAAAGGTTGGAAGTGAGCAAGTGTGTGGATTCAGGGTGAGGGAAGAAAAGACGCACTGTGGAGGAGGGATAAAACAAGAACAGGACGGACGTGAGGATTTGCATATTCTCACCACTGGCCTCCAGACATCTCGTTCCGGCGCCTTCCAAAACAACGAGCCGTGCTGGTTGAAGTCTGTGCTGAGCGTAAGTCCATCCTCTACCATTCTGGATAATCCAAAGTCCGAGATTTTGGCGATAATTTCCGACGAGGAAGCTTGAGTCAAAAGGACATTCTCGCTCTTGAGGTCGTGGTGGTGAATATTATGTTCGTGTAGAAATTGCATGCCCAACGATACTTGGTGTAAGAAGGCAACCCTTGTGCGAACAGGTACAGTCTGCTGTGCAAGAGAGGTATCTTTGATATAATTGTGCAAGGAGCCCAGGTCTGCAAACTAAGTGTAAGTGGGGGTATTGCGACAAATGGTTCATGTAGCGCAGTCAGTTCGTTACAGTCAAATCTGTGGTGAATTAAAGGGACAGGGAGGCCATGCAGTATTTACCTCCATGAGCAGCTTTAAGAATTCGCCGTCAATCACGTATCCATGGAAGGCAATTACAAATGGAGAGAGCCCTCGGGACACACTCTTCATCATAACGAGGGCCTCATTTAACAATTTTTTCCGCCTTGATTCTTCGTTTGTCGCAAAGTGTATCACCTTGATGGCGACTGTTTTGTACTGTTGGAGTGTACCTTGAAAGACTTGACCAAATGAACCAGAGCCAATGGGCTCAGCAGGATCATATTCAATATCGCTTGCTTTGAAGAGGGGCTGGGAAGTTGAATAGCAAAGAGAGTCTCATGTAAGCAACCAAGCGCAACAAGCACGTAAGTGGCAGTAGACACGAACCACGGCGTCATTGGTGGCTGGATTCGCGCGGATGGGGGTGGACGCTCTGGCCGACGGCTCTGCAGACTGGACCGGTGGCGACTCCGAAGTGACGAGCTGCATTGGCTCTATTGCCGCGTTTTGCGAGGGGTGGGGGAGGGGGGCGCATTGGCGTCAGGGTGAAAGGGGTGGAGAGACCGTATGTATGCGTGTGTGTGTGTGTGTGTGTGTGTGTCTGAGTGAGTGGTGGGTTGTGGGGTTACAACGCAACAGTCAATACGCACCTTTTCCTTTCGCTGGCGGGCTCCTCTCGCGATGGACAACCTCCACGGCAGTGTCTGGCGTCGGAGGTAGAGACCCCAGGGAGTCGGTTGGTGCGTCCGGGGACGACGAGTAGACGGCGGCGCCACGCTGGTGCTTGCGCCACCACCCTTCCATTATCGATCAACTCAATCAAGTGCAACTTTTTTTTAACAGCAAAGTCAATCGTTGTCGCGTGTCTGTCTGAATGGGCATTTATAGTCAAAAGAACAGATATCAAATTTGTCAAATCCGTTGACAAAATATGGTCCGACGATGGTTCGCGGTTGCCAGGTTTGTGAGGAGTCTGACTTTACCCTTTTCTGCCAACACTCTCCTCGGATAAAAGAAACTGAAAGTTGGATGTTCCCCAGTATGCGCTGCATGCTAAATGATGTACTACAAGCGGTTCCGTTTCCTCGCCTCCCGCGAAACCAACCATAACTCGCCAGCCGCGGTCCAAATCCTCTAGCTCGCGCTTCGCGAACGCGATCCCTTGCTCCGCCGACTTGCCAAACCGCTTCCGAGCCTCCAGCAGGTCGTTTGCAACCCCCTCGCCAGTGAGATACAGCAACCCCAGAGTATTCTGCGCATTCGGATTCCCCTGCTCGGCGGCTTTCCGCAACCAACGCGTCGCCTCGGCGGGATCCTTTGCAACGCCTTCGCCCCAGTAATACAGCAAGCCGGGATCCGCTTGCGCGCTCTCGTGGCCCTGCTCCGCGGCTTTGCGGTACCAGCGCGCCGCCTCGACGAGGTTTGTTTTCGTAGTAGCTGATTTCGGCGAACGCGTACTGGGCGTACGCCCACCCGTCCTCTGTGGGAAGCCTTCGCTGGGGCGCGAGCATGACGGCGTAGTGGAGGACGGAGAAGTAGGTGGCGTGCTGGTTGTGTGCGGCCGTCTCGATCCAGAAGGCGGCGCGGGAGAGGTCGCGGGACGTGCCGATACCAAAGTGGTGGCGCAGCCGGGTTGCCTCCAGCGGCGCTCATTGTCAACTCTTTGATGATTGGATCTACTGACTGGGGCTCGGGACTCGTAGCGAGGGCATGAGGGGAGGCGATTGGATTGACGGGTGCAGCGGCGGAAGGCTCGTCGCGGGTTTGTGCCAGCATAAGTCTGATTCGTACGCTCTGCTCTTCTCGTTTGCCCAAACGTCGCTGCCGAGGTCGATGTCTGATTGGTGGTTCGGAAAGTAACGAGAAAGGGAATCAGAAACGACGGAGAACAAAAGTGATGTGAGCACTGATGGGAGCCTCACAGATCTGGTCGGCCGTGACAAAGGCGGCAACGCTGGTCTCAACACTCGGACACTTACCCAGGCGAACGGGAAGGAACGGCTTTCGGTGCTCGTTGCCAAACTTGACCTCTTGTTTGCAGACGTGCGAGTCCACGCAGTCCTCGGAGATGCAGGGGATGATGACGCGGGAGCGGAGGATGCCGTCGACGATGGACTCGTTCAGCGCGGCGCCCATATTGTTCCTGTCGAGCCAGATTTTGAAGCCGTTCCGCTCGCTCGAGGTCGTCGGCAAGTCTGAGGGCGATGGCCTTGTTCGCCCAAGCAGTAGCTGATCATGGGCTGGGGGTCGGCAGAGCAGAGTGGTTGGAAGGAGAGGAGGGGAGGGAGTGAAAGTGGGTCAGTTTTGGAGTGGGGGGGAGCGGGTGGGGCCAAACCCGGAGAGACGGAAGAACAGGGGGCCGTACGTCAAAAGTCAGGCGCCGAAGTGGTGTTGAGGGGAACGACGTGGCACCGCCGCCGTCGCTCGGGGGCGGCTGGCGGGAAATTTTCGTTTTCAGTTGCAGGCCTTTATCGCGCAAAATTAAATACAGCGTCCGATTTACAAGCAATAACCGGGGGAAAAAAAAAAAAAAAAACAGGTGCGAAGATTCGAATAGAGTGAGTACGGCAAAGAACCCTGTCCTCGCACAAAGAGAGCCAAAGCTCTGATGGAGGATGCCCAGCTGCGACTTCACAGTTCCGCCTCAAACTCCGTGAGCCACGGCAGCTGCTCCATCAGATACCAACTCCACCCTCCGGCTGCGCAAATGAAGGGGCACCCTCCACCCATCTACCCCAATGCACTCCACAGGCCTCTGCTCGCCCGCACCGCCGCCCGCAATCAACCCTCTCTCTGCCTCCTTTTTCACCCTCAGGTACATCCTGCGAGTCGAGGTGCGGCACAAGGACGCGAATAGGGGTGGACCAGCAAGCCTTAAGCGACAATGTTCGCCTCTTGCCACCCCGCGCTACAGCTGCAGCACTATGACCTGCCACGCTGGCGAGCGGTAAGGTCCGCGAGTACGTCGACACTGTAACCACGTCCATTTCGGTTCGTGCCTGGGCAGTCGAAGACGGTGATAGGCACGCCACAGCCGCCACCTGCTTCCACCATGGAAAAGGCGCAGAAGAGCTTCGTTTGTTTAGTGGTGGCCCCTTTCCTGGGAATTGCAGTGTCCGAACCTGGGAGCTCTGGAGAAGAGATGCCATGTAACGTCATCAAACGTTCTGCGTTTCGGTAACAGCGAAATTTGGCGTGTTTCTGCCAAATAGGAAACCTTCTCACGTTTCGTTCCCCACCACCGTTTTGGGCGAGATTTGATCGCGTGTTTGTGGGCGAGTGCAAGTTCAGCATTCCTGGAGCTTTTTCATGCGTCCAATGCCGCCGGTGTCGGTGATGCCGCCCTACAGATTTTCGCCCAGCAGCTCGCTCCCCGCCGAAATCCCGTGGACGCAAAGCTGTTGTCCCACTGCGCTATTGATGCAACCGCTGTCGAAAAACTCGTTGTGGAGCCTGTCGAAGCGCCTGTTGCCTCTACGTTGCCAGTTGCAGTTTTGGCACCCTCCGCCACCACCGACACACCTGATTCTGCAGCTGTGGCCACGGAATTTGTCATCGATCTAGATGTGTCTGACAACGAGGCTGCATCTGTCACGCATGATTCGACCCCTGATGGAGCCCAATCTCCTGTTGCTGACGGACTCTTTAACGCCATTGACAACCTTGGCGCCACCCGCTGATTATGTGTTTTCTTTTTTTTTTTGTGTACACAACGTCATCATATGTCTATTCTCTGTTGGTAGTTTTCCGCGCTCCTGCATGGTAACGCGCATTTGGTTATCCTATGTCTTATGCCATCCTGCGTTTCTCCATGGAAATGCACACTTTGCAAAATTTTTCTGTATACCTGGTGGTTTTACGCATTTTTGTGTCCCACTACCCGTTTATCACCGTTATTCATGAATATAGCCAGAATTGTCACTCTTCTGTCAGACAATTTGAAATAGTCGGAGTTGCGTATTTCCCTGTGGTGTCTCCTCAGTGGCTTGGGGCATTGAACTTCACTCCATTTTTCTGAGCCACTGAGTGTCTTTCTGAAATAGCCCAATTCGGCCCAATTCCGACCACCCAGAGTTCCATCACCACATCCCCCCAGTCGGACATGGATTTCCACTCTATTAGCCGACCCCGGAAGTAAAAATTAGCTGTTGGTGTCTCTTTGTCTCTCTCCAGCCAGACATAGAGCTTCACCCCATATCTAGCTGAGTGTCTCTCCCCCAAAAAAAGCGGAGTTTGAAACAGACAAAACCAGACAATCCCAATTGTCTGATCCACTAGTGTGCTCATTTGCGTGAGGGCCCACTAAGTGGCATGTTGCATAAAAATATATGCAAAATATTCACATTTATTGGTAATTATAAAAGCGAAAATGAAGCTAGGAAAGAGCACCCTGTTTTTTTTTTTCAAGCAAACAAAACTTGCTTCAGAAAAAACCAACTGCTCCACTCCAGCTTTGCTTCATGACTTCAACTACGGTGACCGTGCCTTCGTTCACCTCCACCCCAGCCTCACCCCCCCGCGAAGGTCTTCACTCTGTAGAGGGTATGCTTGCCCCCTGCCATGCTATAGTGTTCTTACTTCAACCTTAGACTCTACCTCGATCTCGGCTCGCCAGATTGCCTCGCCTGCCATGGTCCCTGGTAGCTTCCCTATTGGCCCTCAACCTTTAGCTCCTCAAAGTTCCAGTCACTCAGTTACCCCTGCTCAAGGTGATCCCTTGACCGGCCCTTCGACTGTCTCTACAACTACTGTTGGCAGTGCCCCCTTGTACTTTGGGACACCCAACACTACTGTTGCTCGATACAATTTACGCGAACGATCAGTACCTGGCCCAAACTACGTACCTCCGCCGATTCGCGCCTCTCGTGCTTCAGCGCCCACTGCTCACGCTCCAGCACCTGCTTTTGGGAAGAAATCTGCTGCCAAGACAGTCCCTCTGCGCGCCCAACTGACACCCAGTTCTGCTCCCAAGCAAGAGCTTGTGTCACCCTCTGCTGATCGGCCTTCTTCTGCTGCTCCAGTTGCCACTGCATCTGCTGCTATACCAGCCGTTACTACACCCCCTGCCGCTGCAGCTACCGCGCCTGCTGCCATGCAGCCTCGTTGGCGCCTCAATCAGTACCTCTATTGCTCCTGACGATCAGGACCGCCGTGCCCACAGTTCAGAGGCCCGCACTGCCCTTCGCCGTGCAGCCATGCCTTTGGCCACCAACCGATGCCACTTCCTGATGGTCGCCCAATTACTCCTGACGGACTCGACCACTTGCCGATTCTGTTCCAGCTGGATGAGTCCTCCCACCTGGCTGACAGCAAGTCCCCCTTGCGCTCCAGGGCTCCTGGTATGCGTTTCACTGCAGACTCTCCTACAGCCACAGTGGCTTCTGCAAGCGCTCATCCGCTGTCTAGACCTTGCGAAGGTCGCCCAAATGACTCGTTCCGCCCAGACAACTCTTTCCACACTGCTGACTCTTTCCCAGTCGACACAACGCCCAGCTACCGAGCTGCTGGCCACCCTGACTCAGATGACACTGACGACTTTGGTGATGACGAAAGTGAAAATAGCCGCCACCCGCCAAACGGCCCTCCTGGTGGTGGCCCCAATGGTGGAGATCCCTTTGGTGACCTGAACGGCATTCCTCTGTATGGTTTCCTCACCATGGGCATTCACCTTTTTGCCTTTACGATGCACTCACCAACTCCAGATGCAATTGGATTTGGCTGCCTGGTCCTCTTGCCTTGTACCTCCAGCGGAATTAGCACAGTGTGCTACGAGATTGCTGACAGAGCCCTCGCTTATGCTGTGCTGGATACCTGGCACCTTCAGTCTGTCCGCAATGGCTTTGTTCGACGAACTCGCAACTGGCATTCTCCATCGCTGTGGACAAACTCCTGACCAGCCCCTTGCTGTCTCAAGCGACTTTGTTATGCCTGCCCATGACGAACCCCGCTGCGGTGTTCCCTGGCCAACAAACATCCACCTTCACCTCTGCGAAGACCCTGGATTTGCTGCTGTACGATCGCCCTATGCGTACTTTGCTGTTGACTCCCTGCAAGTCGAGTTTGACTTCTTCACTGGACTCCTCATCGTTGAAGACTGTGCTCTCCTTCCTTGTTCTGAGGATGAGCAGTTCATTCTTCATGCTGCCGGATTACCTCTCCGACTGAACGACTCTGCATACAACCAGTGGATTTCCTGGACCCTCGCCATTCTCAGGGTCCCTCAAGTTGCAACGACCCCTGGCCTCCGATTTAGGTGTGGGTTGCCGCCTTGTCACAGGATTACTCCTGCCCTGTCACGTGCACCACCAGCTTTTGCTGCACCAGTCTTACCAAGCAATTCGGTGGCAGCCCGTTCAGAGTCTTCTGACTCTGAGTTTGTTGGGCTGCTGACCTCCTTCCGTGGCATGCTTGAGCGCCCTGGGAGCACTTCAGTTCTGCCCACAAGGCCACGTCATGGTCCCACTGACGATGGCTTTTTTTGCACGAACTGCCAACCCCTCGCTGCGTCGTTCACAAGGACATTCTGGACAGACTCCTGGATACCGACAGACCCCTTCTTCAGCTGATTTGGATAAGCCTGCACCGACTATCGGACCAAACCCTGCCTATAGTAAGGAAGAGCACAAGATGTATCAGACTGCCAATGCACTCCCTGTGCTGAAGGCAACAGACATGACGAAGGATGTTCCTGAAATTCTCAGTTTTCGCATGTCACTCATCAACGCTCACTGCAGCATGGTGACAGACAGTGTTGATGACCGTGGCCCTGTTTACCTGGATGATGGCTCCTACTTTGTTGGCCTTCTCTCAATCAAGAATTTCGAGACTCTGAGCGGACGCAATTTCTTCCATTCTCTCAAATCACTGCAAAAGCTGCGATGGACCTCGTTCTTGAAACAGTTCGACTCACACTTCCTTGGCCCCACTGCTGATGAAAAGATTCGAAACACGTGGATCAATTACCGCTGGCCCAATGCCTCCGTTGATTCTCCGGTCGTGGCACTCAATCAACTCAGTCTGCTGAACGAGCACCTTAAGGAGCCCTATGATGAGACTTGGCTGAAAGAGTGCCTGATCCATTCCTGCCGTGATGAACTTTTACGCTACCAAATGGTGGCTGAACCCTTCGTCACAGCTGACGGTGGTGTACGAAAGTTCCATGACCTTGACATTACTCCCCTCCAAGTCGCGGAGCGTATGTCCTTAGTTCAGGCCACCTACAACCGTCGCTCAGAGACAATTCGACTAGACAACCACTGCGATTGCCGTGACAAAGGCGACAGTCGCGACTCCTGTGGAATGTCACCCCGCCGCTCCTATGTCAGCGAGGACTTCAGTTTGAGCTTTTTCCAGCAGCCTGCTGCTGGCTCTCGCCGCGATGACCACTGCTTGGACGCATGCTGCGACAAGGCCTTGCGTGCCTGCTCTGTCTCCCGCAACCGTGCCTCAATGCCCTGCCACCGCTGCAAACAGACTGGCCACCTTCGCGAGGAATGCCCATACGCCGCTGAGATTGACGCACTCATTGCTAAGAAGTATGATTCTTCTGCGCCCACAACTTCTGCTAATCAATCTCCAGACTTGCCTCTGGCAGTGCCCCTGCTGTTTGATTTCCCGAAGTCTGGCCCCAACCTCAAAGTCTCCGGTTTGAATTGGGGATTCTTTAATGCGCTTAACTCCCTTTTTGCTGAATTGAGAGCACAGCACATTTCCCGTGTTGGTAACACCAACTTCTCATCTCATTTGAAACATTTTGAGCCAAATAAAATTGTTTTTGGAGAAGTACTTTGTTCTATTTTTGAACACACCTCTCACTTTGTTTGGGTTTGTAAGGAGATAAACATCCTCCATATACAAACACTACAATCTGTTGCACTGCATGTTGACTTGACATTAATTCTCCCTAGTCATGTCGATATCCCACCTGACTTAATGCGTGACCCTACACTTGGTTTTACACTAGCCAAAGTGTTTCCTGACCGCCTACAGCGCGAACCAACTTGGATTGTTTATCATTTCCCAACTAAGTCTCGTTTGACCCTCGAAAACAACTTACCATACTTGTTTTTTCCCACAGCTGACGGTTCTGAATGGACCTGTCAGGCTTATGCTGTTGTTAAACCACTCTCTAAAGAGCTCCGTGCTTTTGTGAGTGGTCAATCTGAGTATAAACGTGTTCATGGTCATGTAATTTGTGTCTGCTCTATTACTCCACCTTTACCTCACATCACACCAACAGTTGCTCGTTCACTACAAATGCAACAGCTGGCCCGCCCTTCTCTGTTTAAGGTTCACTTAGCGCCTGCTCCACCTCCGAAGGAGCCCTCTCTGGCCCCTCGTGGTGCCTTCTCTGATGCTGATGAACCTGCCTCTCCTATCGCTGATACTTCCGAGACATCCTCTGAAAGCGACCCCTCCCTTTTTCATCCCCCGGGAGGCCCTGCTGCGTCTGCAACAGAACCGTACAGCAGAGTCAAAAATGAAGAAGGTGCCATGGATGAAAATCCGCTGCCACTCGAAGAGCTCATTTTTTTTTTTTTTTTTTTTTTTTTTATTTTTTTATTGTTCCAGCCCCAGAGGGGCTGGCGGGAAGAGAAAGAGCCATCAACGGTGAACCGTAATGGACTACGTCCAGGTATCACCTCAGCAAACCCACCCCATGCGCTACGGACTTACAGGGTCGTCAGGCATCTCCACCGCACATAAAGCCACAATGATCAAAGGAGAAGGGGAAAACACAGAATCAAGAAAATAGAGAAGTGAGTCTGAAGGAGGTCAGTGTAAGAGAGGGGAGCATCTGTGAAAGATCGGAGGGTTGGGATAAGTCAGATTAGGCAACAGCCCATGTCAAGATTGAGAAGGGCAACAGTGGCTCAGTGAACGTCAGGGGGCTCAGCAGGAGATGGGTGACGAGTGGCTCTTGCTTGTTGGCGTGAGGGGAGTTGTATTGTGTGGTGAAGCCAGATAATGCCTGCAACAAGTTTTATGCGGCCGAGGTAGTGGTCAATCCATCTGGAAGAAGCCTTGGTGCGCAAAAGCCAGATGCCTGGGCAAGTGTCAGTGGAGTGCCGGCGACTACACGTGGTGCAGCGAGGTTGAGAGGGTTGTGAGGAGCTGTTACGAGTTCTGTGGGATGATGGAGTGGGAGGGAGGGAAGAGTTGATGTTTGGAGAAGACAGTGGGTGAGAGGCCGTGGAACGAGGGTGAGAGGCCTGGGAATTTGGTGGAGGGGATCTGCGGGGCTTGGAGCGCTTGTCAGAGGGCTTGATGGACTTTGACTTCTCCCAAGAGATAGTGTCGTCACAACGGGGGATCCAAATAAGTCGATGGGCGTCAAGAAGGAGCTGATGGAAAGCGGTGACAAGGGTTTTAAGGACAGAGGCAGCAGGGTTATCACGTGAGAATAAGGTGTCATAAAAGGATTGAGGGATGAAGCCACGAAGGAGGGAGGAAAAATTGATACAAGAT
>JAIVFJ010000598.1:0-20360 GCA_025765615.1 Zopfochytrium polystomum
CCGAGCTCGGAATGGCCCAGTAATAAGGGTTGTCATGACCTGAAGCAGGAGAGCGGATATGGATGACGGGCTAGGCTTGGCTTTCCGGAGAAAGATGTGTGGGACGCCGCGCCATCAACGTGCGTTTCTGGCAAAATATGGGGATTTGGTGAAGTCTGAGTCGAAGTAGCCAACGAAGCTGCCATCGGACTTTTGGAGGTAGCGTCCGATGGCCGCGGGATCCAGGAATCGAACAGGGTATCAATGACTGAGAGAATATTTGTTCGTATTCTGCAGGGCGGCGGCAACAGGATCGGCGGGCAGTGCTGGTAACAGTCGTGGTGGTTTTGATTTGTCGGAGAAAAAGATGGCATCCCGGGTAGTATAATCATTAGAGACTTGACAGCCTCCATCAAAACGAAAACTGGATGATGATCATGAGGGTCAATAAGAACCATCAGGTTACAAAATCCTTCACAATTTACCAGTCTGAGGTCGCTGGAGGATTTGGTATAGGGAGCTTTTGCGTTGTTTTTCCATGGAAAATTGACACATTTTCCCGTGCCAGAGGAAACGGTTCTGCATTTGACAAGCTAAACAGATATGATGAGCCTCGAAGACCCGGCCCCGGTTCAAACTTTGCTCACCATAGGGAATACCAGTATACCACATCGAAATATTCTTCTCTTTTCCGTACTCGTGATCGCAAGTTGAGAGAAGGCTTTGCCTGAGAAGCGCAGAAACGAGAAAATTAACATCAGTGCGTGTTGCGTGGGGTATGAGAGCTAAGAAATACCTTGCAAAGGGCTCAGGCGGCAAGCCGACATGTATAAACTGCTCTGCCGACCGATCCGCTGCGTCACCATGAGATCGCCGATACCTCTCTATTTTCAGCACAAAGCGAGCGGGAGAAATTTTTAATGCTGTTTCTCGGTATCCCAAAAGTTTCCAGGCAACTGACCAATGTCTCCGAGAAACACCACCGTCTTCGACACAAGACGCTGAAGCATCTCCACAGGCACACCAAACTCCGACTCGTCGCGGCCGTGGAACAATCCCACCGCCGCCGCAGTAGGGTCCAAGTTCCACTTGCTTTTGATGACAAGAAGGAGGGTTCGGTAGAAGCACGCGGCGCGGTCGAGGTGGCGGTTGAGTTCCGCCGACGGCCGTGGAAAGGTTGGGGTTTCGAGTCCATTTCAAACTTGCCAATAATACTCTTTAGCTCCTTTTATCCTCGAGTAAAACACAACGCTCCACAGCATGTCGTCTAGATTCCGTTCGCGGACCAGCACGAACGAGTCGTCCAACACCAGCATGTCCTCGTACATCTGTAGCAAGGCCAGGCGCAGTCGGTCGGCGGTTTGGTCGACGAGGGCGATCACTCGGTTGACGCGCCGTTCCATTTCGTGGTTCCGCAGGGTTTGAAGAACTGCTTGGGATCGACTGTTGAAAGGGGAGTTTCAAAATTAATGAGGTTAGTGGGGTAGGGCAAAAGCGAAAGCAAGAATACCCACGCCCAAAGGCTCTCGATTTCCGGCGTTAGGGAAGGATTTTGATGCTCCGTTTTCGGCAGCTGATCTCTGCCCGGAAGGGGTGCAGCCGACGGCGGCGGCATCATCAGTGGTTTTCCCGAGGCGGACGACGACGACGACCACGACGACGGCCCAGTCTGCGAAGACGGCGACGGCGACAGCACCTTCGCAACTGGAACAGGCGAAGCTTTTGCAAAGACGCCATCTTCGGCGCCCGAGTCCGCCGCAGGACTCGATGCATCCTTTCTGCTCTTCCCGCTGTCCACTGAACCGCGTCCCCGCGGGGCCGCGGCGGCGGACAAGTCTCTGCTCTCGGACCGCTTCTCTCTCGTCCCCTTTGTCCTCGCCGGCTGCTTCTTCCCTCCGCCGTCGTCGCTGTTGTCAAAGTGGTCGACACCGCCGTCGACGCTGTGGTAGGCCGGTGGCGGCTCCGGCTCGTTGTGGCGGCTTGCCTCTCGTCCAGTGGCTCAAAGATGCGATCGTCGTCCGAGCTGTCGGCATCGTGGCCGATCCGTGTGGAATCTGCCGATCTCGGCCACGGAACGTCTAGACCGCTCCGCCGACTTCCGAGGATCGACAGCGGCTTTGGCGGGAACTCTTGCCGGGCGGTGTGGTGGTGCGGGTGGTGGTGGTGGCGCCGGCTGCTGTGGTGGTGCTGCTGGTGATGTGGGTGAAGGTGCTGATGAAGGGTGCGGAAGGTCGAGCCCAGGGGCGGGGATGCGGATGCGAGGGGGGAAGCGTTGAGGGAAGAGAGATTGGAAAGCGCAATTGTGGTCGTAGTGGTGGTAGTGGTGGTAGCGGAGGCAGTGTTGCCGTGTGACTGCAGGCGGACGGTTGAAAGCAGGCCCCGCCCGAGAGTCGAGGAGTTGTTTGAGGGGCCGCGCGAGAGGGCTGGGGCGAGGGAGAGGGGCGAGGTGCCGACTCCGCCTCTGCCGCCGACGCCGCCGCCAAGATCGTGCCGGTGGTGGTGGAAGCTCATCGGCAAGGCTCCTCCGTCCGTCGAGTTTCTGCTGTGCTTCCTTCGCTTCTTCTTCTTGTTGGTGCTCTTCGTCAGCCGGTCCTGCGCCCACGTCGAGAGTATGCCCACGCTGCTCGATCGTCCCGTTCCAACAATGATGATAGCCCCAAATATGTCAAGTCAGTTGGGCGTGGCGGGTCCCACGGCAAAGAGGAACAGGGCTGGCTGTCTTTTTTTGCAGTTCCGTTTGCCTCTCTCTCTCTCTCTCTCTCTCTCTCTCTGTCTGTCTCTCTGTCTCTCTCTCTCTCTCTCCTTCTAGTCGTTTTTCCTCTCACCTGTCTGTCTGTCTGCGACCCCTGTCTCTTATTGCCCCACGGACTTTCTCCCAACAACAACAAAACGAGAAAAAACAGCGAGGGAAATCGTGGGGAATTGTTATGCATGGTCGAGCGAGGAGCAAGGCGAGTGTCACAAAGCGAAGAGAGAGCAGCGAGTGGTGGAGAGAGAGATAGAAAGAGAGAGGGAGAGAGATGAGAGAGAGAGAGAGAGAGAGAGAGAGAGAGAGAGAAAGTGAGAGAGGGTGAGTGAGAGCGAGAGAGGGAGAAAGCTCATTCTCCCGACGGAACCCCGTCCCCCCGCCCGCCGCCGCGTCGGCCCTTTGTAAATAAACACCTTTTCATTTTGCGTACACCAACCACGCAGCGAAGCGTTGAAAAACAGGCAGCGAAACCCTTGTGCCAATGGAAACAAACAAAAAACAAACCAAAGCAGCCTGTTGAAATTCGATGTTGAGAGTGATGCGTGGTTGCGATCGCAGGAGCAGCAGCGGGAGGGTGAGAGGGCGTGACAAGTCAGGTGTGTGATCAACTTCTCTATTTTTTCTTTTATGCGGGGGCATATTCCAACACTCCCCTTGCACACGTGCCCTTCCTAGACTTCAAACAAAATCCTCCAGAGGTAAGAAACTGGGGAAGAGTGCTTGAAGCCCCTGCTCGGATGAAAAACCCAAATCAATTGGCCGATCTGGGAAAACCGTGGAAGGGAAAGGAAGTGAATATATCTGGGAAAATGCTGCTGAGGGGTGAACTTCAAAAGGGTAGGAATAGAAAATACATGAAGAGCCTAATAAGGCAAAAGGTAAAGGAAAGTTTGTCCAGTGCCCTCCCCCTACCTTTTGGGCCTAACCTGCTCATTTCCCTTTGCGCACCAGCCGCACCTTCCACACGACAGCATGGTCCAAGTTCTTCCGTTCCTTCTTCTTGATACTCTTTTGTCGAATATGTTCCTCACGTCTTTTTGATCTTGTCTCTAGGATTTTCTTGTGACGTTGCAGGTATTGTCTTGGTTTCTCAGTTGAGTCAACCAGTCCAAGTAGAGTCCGGCCCTCGTAGACCATATCGCGTCCATGTGGCTTGGTGAGGAGGTCTGCAAGCTGGTCCATCGAGTAGACGTACTCAACTTGCACAAGTCCTTCCTCAACAAGTGACCAAATGTGGTGGTACTGAAGGCGGATGTGCTTGGAGCGATCGGTGTGAAGGTCAGTTAACTGTCATGTGGATCGATGGTGTGTTGTCCTCAGTAGGCAATGATTCGGTAGCTTGAGGGGATGCTGGATTGATAGGTGGAGGTTGTTGATGGCCTCAAGTTCCCGACCAAGCTCACTGAGTGCAATGTACTCTGCTGCTGTGGATGAAGGTTGGGACAGTTGCTGATCTTGTTGATTTCCATGCTATGGCTCCCCCTGCTAATTAGCACCAGGTATGCTATCTGTGAGCGAGAGTCGTGGCGGGAGTTGTACGATGCATCAGCATAGCCAACAACTTGGTTGTTCCTGTCTGAGCTGTAGCGAAGTCCAACTGTGGAGGTAGCCTTGACATACCCCACAACTGTCGAGTAGCTTCGTGCCAGTGCCAGATGCACGGGTCTTGAGCAAATGAACCAAGCAAGCTGACACTGAGTGCCAGGTCATGGTCTTGTTGACGTTGCAGCAGTAGTTGAGGCTGCCAATCACATGGAGGTACTCAGTGCTGTCAACGCTCTCCTCACTAGGGTCGGTGGAGTGCCAGTTGCGAAGGGGTGAGCTTGGCTGTTACCTTGAGTGGTGCGTTGCGAGGCGTTACAGGTCCATGCTTAGCCTCAAAGCGTGAAGAGGAAGTTCTGGAGGAAGTTAGTCTGATGGAGGATTGTGAAGTTTGAACCACGAATAACTTCCATTGAGAGAATGTAGCTGAGCTTTCCCAGCTCTCGAAGCTTGAACTCCGTCTTGAGGTCTGCAACAGCCTCCTTGATGGCAGCAGTGTGGCCAAAGAGTGGAAGGTTGTCAACGTACACCAGAATGAAGCAGAGCCCGCACTTGGTCCAGTGCCAGAAGAGGCAGGGGTCTGCCCGGCTCTGAGCAAAGCCTTTTGACCGAAGGTGGAGGGCTAGACGCAGATACCAAGTCCGTCCTGATTGCTTCAGTCCGTAGAGACCCTTCAGCTGTAGCCACACTAGTCCAGGGGGAGATCGATACAGCCAGGTGGTGGTGCCATGTAGATTGGTATGTCTAGGGTCCCATATAGGTAGGCTGAGGAGATGTCGATCATCTCCATGTACCAGCCATACAGGGTGCTGAGGGCAATCATCCAACGAAGTGTGTTGCCTCTAATAACTGGCAAGTAGGTGAGGGTTAAGTTGACGCCAGGCTGCTGGGTGAATCCACGAGCAACAAGTCGAGCACGGAACCGCTCAATGGTGCTGTCAGGTTGAACTTGAGCTTGTAGACCCACTTGCAGCTGACAATGTTGGTGTCAGGCGGAGCTGCTGACTCCACAAAGACTCCCATCTTGCAAAGCATATCCAGCTCGTACTCTTCAGCCTCCTTCCACTGCTCTGCATGAGGCGATGCCATGGCCTCCTCGTGCGTCAGTGGGTCCTTGTATGTGTCTGGTGTTACTTTACTTTGATCTGTCAGGAACAGGGCAGGACAGGACAAGGCAGATAAGGAACTGAGAGGAGTGATGATTGTATTGGAAACAATAATTCACTTGAGGGATGGGACAGGTCCCCCATCCCCCTTTTATACCTTTTGAGAGTGTTCCTTGTCAAGACTCCAAGAAAGTTCCAGAAAGAGCAATTAGTAATACAATGATACCAATGATACCAATGACAACAAGACAAGTCAGGAAAGCAAAGAAGGTTCCAGAAGGTTCCACAAGGTTCCATGAAGGAATGTTCTAGAAGGTTCCAGAAGGTTCCAGAAGGTTCCATGAAGGAATGTTCTAGAAGGTTCCAGAGGTTTCCAGAGGGTGATTCATAACATCATCTCCCCCTTTTAGGCCTCTTCTGCAACTTGGTGGGGTACCTGGTCTTGAACTCGAGCAGAAGGTCTTGGCAGTGAGTGAGGTTTGACTCAGGCTCCCAGGTGTTGTCAGCATCTGAGTAACCTTTCCACTTAACAAGGAACTTGAGTGTTCTTCCAAACCACTTGGCATCCAAGATTTGTTCAACCTCAAATTCCTCTTCACCTTCTACCTCAACTGGAGGAGGAGGAGGAACAACTCTGCCTGGAATGGAATTGGCCACAAACTTCTCTAAAAGGCTGACATGGAAAACTGGGTGGATCTTCATGGATGCAGGGAGATCCAGCTTGAAGGTGACTGGATTGATTTGCTCCAAGATCTTGAAAGGACCCAACTTGAGGTTGTCTAGCTTGGGACTTGGTCTTTTGGTCTGCAAGTTCTTCCTCAGAAGCCAAACTTGCTGACCCACAGCAAGGTCATGGTCCATTCTGTGAGTGTTGGCAAATCTTGAGGCATCTTCTTGGGCTTGCTTCAGGGTGGAGTCCAGGAAGGAGTTGATGATCTTGAGCTTATGTAAGTGTGAAGCCGCAGCAGGAGCTTGGACATTGGATAGGGTCTCTTGTCCCAGAAGATCTCCTCTTGGATTGAAGCCATAGGTTGCAAAGAAAGGAGATAGCTGGGTGCTTGAGTGGAGAGAATTGTTGAGAGCAAATTCTGCCAGTGGAAGGAGGGTGGGCCAATCATCCTGTTGATAGCTGACATAGCACCTCAAATACTGCTCCAGAGTCTGGTTTGTTCTTTCTGTTTGTCCATCAGTCTGAGGGTGATAAGCAGTTGACAGTTGAGACTTGATTCCAAGGGCTGCTGTGAGTGCTTTCCAAAATTGAGATCTGAACTGTGGTCCTCTGTCACTGACGATTGACTGAGGCAGCCCATGGAGCCTGAATATGTGCTGCAAAAACAGGTCTGCTGTTCCTTGTGCATCTATATTCTCAGTGCAGGGGATGAAATGGGCCAACTTTGTCCTTCTGCAGATGACAACAAGGATAGAGTCAAATCCATGGGATGGGGGCAGTTTCACAATGAAGTCCATGGATATTGATGACCAAGGGCTGATGGCAATTGGGAGGGGCTCCAGAAGTC
This sequence comes from Zopfochytrium polystomum, assembly GCA_025765615.1. Classification (NCBI taxonomy): domain Eukaryota; kingdom Fungi; phylum Chytridiomycota; class Chytridiomycetes; order Chytridiales; family Chytridiaceae; genus Zopfochytrium; species Zopfochytrium polystomum. The sequence continues at coordinate 6,894 of JAIVFJ010000598.1, forward strand.
CATAGGGCTTGTGTCTGCTGGACTTGTTTCTTTGACAGGTTTCACAGCTGCTGACATAGTTCTTGATGTACTTCCTCATGCCTGGCCAGTAGAAGTCTCTGGAAACAAGCTCATAGTGTCTTGTGCTCTCCTGGGTGTCCAGCTGTTGCTGCATCATGCCTTGTCTTGAGTATCTCAAGTTTTTCCTCTTCTTGGCTGATTTGAATCTTGTGAGGCTTGGGGTCCTTGGAAATAGCATGGGCCCACACACTGTCAGGAAGCAATGAAAGGTGTGTCTTGGATGGTGGGGTGAAACCATCTCCCCCTTCAGGTGCAAGGTCTGTTCTTCTTGACAGGGCATCAGCCACAGTGTTAAGGTGGCCAGGAGAATAGCACAGCTTAAAGTCATACTCAGAGAGCAGTTCAGCCCACCTGGCATGCCTCTGCTTGAGCAACCTCCTTGCCCTGAAGAAGGTGAGGTTCTTGTGATCAGAATAGACAGAGATGCCTTTTAGAACCAGCCAAGTAGTGTCTCCAGAATTTGAATGCTTCCACAATTGCAAGCAACTCCTTGTCATGGACTGTGTAGTTACACTCAGCACTGTTCAGCTTCCTGGAGTAATATGCCACTGGATGCAGAGGAGCAGAGGGGTCCTGAGAGCTTGGCTGGGACAGAACAGCGCCAAGGGCATAGTCTGAGGCATCAGTTTCCAAGGTGAAGGGAAGCAAGGGATCCACATGCTTAAGGAGTGGTGCACTTGTGGTTGCTGTCTTAAGAGCTAGCCAGGCTTGCTCTGCTGCTGGGGTCCATTCAAACTTGGTGGTCTTCTTGGTGAGATCAGTGAGAGGCTTGGCTATGGCAGAATAGTTGGCAATGAAGGTTCTGTAGAAGTTGCAAAATCCAAGGAAGCTTTGAACATCCTTGATGGAATTTGGAGCCTTCCATTCAAGAATAGTTTGGATCTTGTCTGGTGCCATGGAGATCCCTTTGTCAGACACAATGAACCCCAAAAACTCAATGGAGGTCTTGTGGAATTCACACTTCTCCAGCTTTGCATAGAGGTGATGCTGTCTGAGTCTCTCCAAGACAGTCTTGACATGTCCCATATGGCTTGCAGTGTCAGATGAAAATACCAGGATATCATCCAGGTAGACAATGACAAAAAGGTCCAGAATATCCCTGAAGATGTCATTCATCATGCCTTGGAAAATAGCTGGAGCATTGGTAAGTCCAAAGGGCATGACCAAGTACTCAAAGTGACCGTATTTGCATCTGAAGGCAGTCTTCCATTGATCCTGGGGCTTAATTCTGACCAAATTGTAGGCACCTCTGAGGTCAATCTTGGAAAATATCCTTGCATGGCTCAGTTTGTCCAGTAATTCAGAGATGAGAGGCAGTGGATAGCGGTTCTTGACTGTCATCTCATTGAGATCTCTGTAGTCCACACAGGGTCTCAGTCCCCCATCCTTCTTCTTGACAAAAAAGATGGGAGCTCCAGCTGGTGACTTGGAAGGTTGGATGAATCCCTTGTTCAGCATTTCTTCAATGTATTCTTGGAGGGCCTTGGCTTCTGGTGGAGAGAGGTGGTACAGTGGCTTGAAAGGTGGGCTGCAAGTTTCATCCTTGAGTGGGATTTCACAGTCATAAGGCCTCTGAGCTGGTAGCAGGTCTGCCTTGGTCTTGGAAAACACATCAGCATAAGGGAGATATTCTTTTGGTAGCTTGGATGCCAGCAAAAGGTCTGATGGGTCCAGGTTGTCGTGCTCCTCAGCAGTGGGGCTTGAATTCTTGACTGGGAACTGTGATTCTTGAATCTTTGACTGAGAGTTCTGTTCTTGGCAAAGACTGTGAGCTGTGGAACTTGAATCTTGAATGTGGACTGTGAACTGTGGTACTTGAATCTTTGACTGTGGGTTCTGTGAACAAGAGTCATGGCCATGACTGTGAGCTCTATGAGCTCTACTTGAATCTTGACTGTGAACTGTGAACTGTGGAACTGGAGTCTTGGCTGGCTGTGAATCTTGAATCAAGGGCTTGAGAGCATGAGACTTGGGGGCTTGACTTGAGTTTTGGGTGACTGTTCCGATTGGTGGAGGTTGGACTTGACCAGTGACCCAATCAATGGCAGGGTTCTGGGTTTGCAGCCATGGTAATCCCAGGATGACAGAGAATGTGGGTGAGCCAAGATCCAATACTTCCAGATTGACCATGGATGGTGGAAAGTCTTGGATGTGGAGGTTTAGCTTGGTTTCATGGCTGATTTCCTTGAACAGAGCATGATTGGCAAAGTGGACCTTGAGGGGTGTGGATTTCTTGATCGTAGGAATGGCACAAGACTTGGCAAGGGTGGCATCAATGATGTTGCAGGATGATCCAGAGTCTATAAGGGCCTTGGTTGTGATGGTTGACTTGGGTGAGAGTTGAATCTTGACATCCATGGTGAGTTGGTGGGGCTTGGAATCTGAGGTGTTTGTGGTGCTGGTGGTGGTGATGAAACAGGGGCAGCTTGGAGGAGGGTCCAGGGAATTGCCCCTCAGTGAGCCTGGACCTGGGAGTTTGGGTGCTTCTTCCTTGGGCAGTCCTTGACAGCATGCTCCTTGGAGCCACAGTAAAAACACAGTCCCTGCTGGGCCCTCCTTGCTTTTCTCCTCTTGGCTCAGAGGACCCTTAGGAAGTGTCTCAACTGCATCCACTTGCATGGGTTCAGGAACTGTAAGAGCTTGAGGAACTGGGGTAGGTCTTGATGTAGTTCCTACTTGTCTTTGCTTCAGCCTCTTGGAGTAGAGTCTGTTGTCAATCTTGATGGCAAGGAGAATGTACTCTTCCAAGGTCTCAGGGATGTGCAGAGACTGGGAGAGCATGTCTTGGATAGACTCATGGAGACCATCATGGTACAGCTCCATCAGAGCTGCATCATTGTATCCAGAGTCTCTGGCTAGTTGCTTGAATTGGTTGGTGTAGGCCACACAAGATTGCTTTCCTTGCTTGATATGCTTGAGCTTGGATCTTGCTGTCCAAGATGCGTAGGGGTCACCAAAGGTAGCTTCCAGCCCCTCCCAGAGCTCTTGCAGGGTGGTGGGTGTGCTTGGGAGAGATCTGTACCATGATTGAGCTTGACCAGACAGGAGGGTGCTTGTGAAAAGAACCTTGACTTGCTCACTGGGAAATCTTGAAGGTTGGAGAAGGATGACATTCTCCACAGTGGCCATGAAGTTCCTAAGGTCTTTGGCCAGCCCAGTGAACTTGTCAGGGCTGGGAACCTTGGGCTCTCTTGCTTGGTTGGCTTGAGGCAGGGGAAGAGCTTGATGTTCTTGTTGGTGAAGTTGTTGTTGAAGCTGGTGCTGCTGGTGAAGGACTTGTTCTTGAAGTTGGTGTGTCTGTCTTGAGAGGGCTTGTAATTGGTCCATCAAGGCTTGGAAGGCAGTTGCATCAGGGAAGGTGTTGTTTGGGTCAGACATGATGGCAGAGAGTAGTGGGAGAGGGTGAAGTGAATTATGATGTCAGGAACAGGGCAGGACAGGACAAGGCAGATAAGGAACTGAGAGGAGTGATGATTGTATTGGAAACAATAATTCACTTGAGGGATGGGACAGGTCCCCCATCCCCCTTTTATACCTTTTGAGAGTGTTCCTTGTCAAGACTCCAAGAAAGTTCCAGAAAGAGCAATTAGTAATACAATGATACCAATGATACCAATGACAACAAGACAAGTCAGGAAAGCAAAGAAGGTTCCAGAAGGTTCCACAAGGTTCCATGAAGGAATGTTCTAGAAGGTTCCAGAAGGTTCCAGAAGGTTCCATGAAGGAATGTTCTAGAAGGTTCCAGAGGTTTCCAGAGGGTGATTCATAACATGATCGAGTTGGAGTTGACGTTGAAGGCGTCGAGGAGTCTGTCTTCATTGTCAGCGTCAGACTGTAGACTGACTGGATATCGTTATTGTCTAAGTCCTCGTCAGGCTCTCACGCAAACAGCACATCTTGCACAACAGGGGCGCTGTCAGCAGGTAGCACTTCGCCTGATGCAGCAGGGTCCACTTCACCACTGGGCCTGTCAATACCCCTTGCGGATAGAGAACTCGAGACGTCTGGCGACGCAGGGCCCCCCAAGCAGGGCCCTCACCATCCCGACCCGCCTGCCTGATGAGCCTCTGTGCTGGACCTGGGCAAATTCTCCAGATCACTGGGCCCACTGCCCCTTGCGTTGCTGGGCGGAAAGGTCTCCGGGGCATCGGCAGTGGCTGGTGCTGAGGCTTCCTGTGCGCGATAGTGTGGGGCGACGTGAGGTGACATTAATGGTTTTGAATTGCTTTTGGTTGTGAAGAGGAAATTTGAAAAGGGAATGGTGTAGAAAAGAAAGAATTAGTTTAGTGAAGTTTGGAGTGACTCACCAGGTCAGGTGGAATTGGGTGTTTCCTTGGTTGGCCTGGCTTCCTCTTAGGGGGTGGCTCCTGCCCAGCAACTGCTGCCGGTTTCTTTGTTGTGCTGCGCTTCCGTTTGGGGGGTGGCTCCTGCTCGACATCTGGTGCAGGCGCAGCTGTTGGTGGTGGAGGCTCTGCTGAGATGCTCACTGATGGTAGCCTCACTGGTGATGATGGCTTGCGTGGCGACCTCACTTCTTTGGTCCTGGCGCTGGTGTGCTGCTGTGCTCCCCCTTACCCTGGCGCTGCTGTTTCTGCTGGGTTTTCTGCTGGAGTAGGTGGTGAAGGTGCTGTTCTGCTTCTACAATTGATTGGACTGCTTTCTCATATGCAGGGTCATCCAAGTCTGAAAGTGAAGGGAGATTAACGCTGATGTCCCCAAATCCCCCCCTCACAGCGTGAACTCCCAAGAACTGGGGAATTCATCTTCAAAAAACTCAATGTCACAATAACGCTGGTAGATGATCCGCTGCTCTTGGAGCTCCCACAGGACAGCAATGGAGTGTGAGGGACTGCCAAGGTAAATGGCAGGACAGCCCTTGGGATCGAGTTTCTTGTGAAGCTTGGGGCTAACGCAGTAGAAACACTTGGAGCCAAAGGTGCGAAAGTGGCCAACTATTGGTGGGATGTGGTGGCGGCTTTCGAACGGAGAGAGGATGCCACTCTGGATGTTTGGTAGACAGTTCTTGATTTGCGAAGTTGACAGTAAGCATAGCTCCAAAATGTGAGTGGAACGTTAGGTGCGCCAAGTAGAAGTGACTGGGTCATGTCTGTGACAGTTTGGATGTGGCGTTCTGCGACAGAGTTCATCTGGGCTGTGCGTGAAGGAGCCACCTTGAGCTGAATTCCATGGGAGTCGCAGAAAGACTTGAAGGTCCAATTGAAATTCTCCTTGCCACGATCCAATCGGATGACCTGTACTTTGCGTCCCTCCGTTTTCTCAAGAAAGAGAATCAGGCGAATTAGAAACGGTAATGCATCGCTTTTTGCGAGCAATAGGAATGTCCCAAGAGAAACAACTGCTCTCGCAAACAACAGTGATTGCATAGTTGTAACCATCAAAGGAAGTAATGGGGATGGAGTTGACATCAACGTTGAGGGTATGGGCAAATGGGAGTTGTTCCTCATCACGCTCTGGGAATGACTTTTGGCGCATCTTGACAGCGACGCAAGTTTGGCACTTTGTGGGATACGAAGCATCGATGGGCAGTAGGTCTGCTGTCGTCCGGTGATGGAGCATGTAGCTGAGGCGCTGGAAGCCGACGTGTCCCAGGGCGCGATGAAGTCTTCCAACCTCTGCAATCCAGAGCCTCTCAGCTTTGCTCACAACAGGTGGTGGCCTGTCTGAGCTTGGGTAGTGTTCGCGGTGGACAAGGGTGATAATGGCAGCAGAGGCATGGCTGAGTCGGTGTAGTCTCGAATTCTTGGTGACAAGGAAGGAGCCCAAAACGTTTGGTGCAGTGACTGACAGGAGTTCTATCGCTTCTGTTGAATATGGTGCCAGGTTTATCCACATCCATAGAGACAAAGAACTTCCCGTCTCTCTCAATGTCATTGGTGGTGATGAGACTGTACAGTGCAGTTGGTGCGTAGAATGCTTTCTTGATGACAATTTCGACACTGTTTGGTAGAGGAATCCTTGCTGAGCCAGATCCCTTTGTCTTGAGTGGTGGGGACTCCTGATCTATGGTGCTGACAGTAGAGTCTTTCTCTTCGTATGAGGTGAACAGGTGGAGGTCTTTGAGAATGATCCTTGAGCAGCCAGTGTCAACGACGATTGGGGACTCTCTGAAGACAGATGAGTGCGATGAGAGCAGGGCAACAGATTTCAGAACATGAGGTGCAGAGTGGAAGTTAGAGGTTCTCTTTTGGTGCGCCTGAGGTGGAGGCCTCAGGCCTACTGAAAATTTGACTCCCCTGAATTACTGTAGTCAGCTCAGTCTCATACTCGCTGAGAGACTGTGAGGCGTCCAGGGCTGCAACAAGGGCTACTGGGGCATCTGCTTTCTTTGCAAGGCAGTCTCTGGCATAGTGGTTCTTGAGGCCACACTGGTGACAGACGACAACACTGTCAACTACTGAAGCATCTCGTTGCTGTTGATCAACAGTTGCCAATGCTGCAGGTGGGTTGTTGTTGCTGTTCCTCTCTCTCTGGCTGCGGCGACGCTCAGACTGCTCCCAGTTCTGGCGACCACCTCAGTCAGGTCGTTCCTTACAAGGCCTCTCCTGACGGTTGCTGCGTTGCTTCTCACAAGAGTCAAAGCGAGCATGACGCCGCTCTGACCTGTCTGCCTGTTGGGAGTGTTGGTGATTGCGCCTGGCGTGTCAGAAGGGCACCAACAGACTTGAGTCGGCATGGAGCGATAAAGCTTGTTTAGAGCGTAAGCCCTTCTCTTGTTAAGAGCAAAGCGCCCTTTGTTGCCAAAGTAGATGGAGAGCTGATGCTCTCAGACAGATTGGTCTTGCTTAGAGTGCAGAGCACACCCTTTTCTTGTAAGAGCAAAGCGCCCTATACGAACGAGGTATCGACCCGAGGTAGAACTTGAAGAGCTTCGCAGGTCAAGGTAGAGGGTATGTTGACTCAGATAAGAATATTGGTTTTTGTTTGTTGTATTCGAGGGTAGAGAGAGAGCAGGCAGATGTGATCAGGATCTGGGATGATGCTTCTCTGGAGCTGCTGGGGCTCCCCCTTTTATACTGCAGGTGGACTCAGGAATCAGACTTTTGGTGATAGCCTTTTAGCTCTGAGAGATAGAGTTTAGACTTTGAGGAGTCAGGAGGCAGGCATGACATCATTGTTGCATCACGCTGATTTGGCCAGAACTTCCATGGAGTTATGTGTGCAAAGAAGTAAGTCAGGCTCCCTGTCAAGCTCCTGTAATCATTCCTATCAAATTGCAAGAGTGAAGCACACTGATGTGGTCTACCCAGACTGGGGATTGAAACCACCTCTAAGCACTCGTACAGTGTCAGAGATTGAGAAAAGTGTAGATAACACTGGGATCAGCCCTTATGCCATCTTAACTTATCGTTACTCTTGAAGACAGGTCAGAGGATCTTAAAAGGTGTAGGTAATGTGTGCAAACTCCAACAGGGAGTGGCCATCATTCCGTCGACCTTGGGGACCACTGAGTAGGGCTGCCTCGTTCACTGGGTCGGCAGGTGGCTCCACGAAGTCCTCAGGGTTGCAGTTGCTGGCCTCCATAATCTTCAGGTAATCAAACAGACCAGTGATGTCTGTGATGGTGCCGTCATCAATCTTGCTCATATAGTGGTTGACTTGGGGAAACCAGTATTTGTTGTTCTTGAAACTTTGGTTTAGTACATGGGCAGCAGAACAAAAACTTAGGGTTATGTCAATCTGGTCGCGCATGTTGATTGGAGTGAGTTCCTGTGCACGCTGTAGGGATGCATAGTGCGTCTCAAATTTCTGCTGGAAGTCCACGATTCCTTCTTTCTCTCCAATGCGGAGTTTCTTGAACTCGTCAATAAGGTTCATAACCTGTGCAGGGTCGACACAGCCGACTTTGCGCTTGAGTTTGGCAAGGGCCTCGAAGACAAAGTAGATGCCACTAATCTTTTGCTTGAGGTTTTTGCCAACATGATTCCGAATGTGCATCATAGCCAGCTTGTTTTGCGCATAGGTTCCAGGAAAGACAGTTCTGTCGTCACTGAAGGTCCAATAGCTGACATACTGTGGGTGGTTGGGAACATATACTGGGAGGATACGCATGACATCTGATTGCTCCACATCAGGGGGTGCTGCAGCAGTCCAGTTGACGAATCCTGCGCTGGCAGCAGCAGGGCCAGCTCCAGCGGCAACTCCAGCAGCAGCTGCAGCGTCAGCACCAGCTCCAGCCCTGGTGACTGTGCTGACGGCGGCACTGGCACGTCGTGCTGCTCGAAGGCTAACAGTAGCAAGTGCATCCTTGCCAGCGAGATAGCCAAGTACGTCTTCGTACCATGTGTCAAAGTAGATGGGGTTATTGAGGGCCTGGTGGACTAGTTTGATGCTCATATTGTGTCAGGGAAAAGGTTTGTTAAGGGGGTTCTGAAAGATGGGGTCAAAATGGAATTGGATACTAAGCAATTGGATTTTCAATTTGTGATAGGTCGCTTTCGAGAGAAATGGGTCACATGATCAGTGTGCGAAGGATTGAAAACAGTGGCTGTATAGCTGACTGGTGAGGACGGTTGATCACTCTTAACACGCTGGACAGTGCTGGTTTCTTGATGGAAGATCGCTCTTTTGGTCGTTGGTTGGGTGGGGTTGATGGATCTTCATGCTCTGGAGAGGTCTCCCTGGTAAGGTGTTGAAATTCGATGTTGAGAGTGATGCGTGGTTGTGATCGCAGGAGCAGGAGCGGGAGGGCGAGAGGGCGTGACAAGTCAGGTGTGTGATCAACTTCTCTATTTTTTCTTTTTACGCAGGGGCATATTCCAACAAGCCCAAACCTGTTTTCTCTGACCATCCCCCTCCCCCCTTTTGTTGACCTGCAAGGAAAGAAATAAGCGTGGGGAATACAGGTGGCAGCCACAAGGGTGACACTGCCGTTGCCGTCCACCTCGAGATAGGGGGTTGGGGGAAGAAGACAGAGAACAAAATGTGGACGCGGACAACGGCTGTCAGAAATACATTCATTGCTCGACGTAAAGCCCGAGAAAAACACAAAACTCAACATAGCAAACGTGAGCAAAAACCGAGTTACGCAAATAACTGGGGAGGGAAAAAGAAAATGGATTTGACCTGAAGAAATCAAAAAAATAGGTGGGGAGTGAGACCCAGTGAGACCGGGCAAATGGGGGAAACACAAGTGAGTGCAAACAAAAAACAAAAAAAAAAAAAGGAAAAAAAAAAGAGACCAGAACCGAGGAGAGACGGGACAGGAAACTCAAGTCGACGGGTCCGAACGAGGAAAAAAATGGGGTGGGAAAGTAACCGCAGGGAGCGCATGAATAAGCGGGCAAGCAAAAAAAAACCGTCACGAGTTCAGCCCGCTCGGTCAACTCGCCCCCTTCAAACCTCTCGCTGTCTGTGGTGCGGATGCGACAGTTGCAAACAAGTAGCAGCCTCAACCGGCCCTGCGTTACGTGGACTGAAAATGGGCAGGCGGGAGAGTCGGGAACACGAGAGAGGGGCCTTGGAGCCGCGCAAAACGGCAGAAAAATACACGCGCCAAATAGCAGATCTTGAGAGTGCTTCAACGAAAAAGAACTAGAAAAAGAGAAACAAAGGAAACCACAAACACAGAGGAGCAATGGCTCGAAAAAAATCATTCGAGTTCGGAATTTTGGCGCAAGGCCAGGCAAAGAGAAAAAAAAGGGAAAAGACAGTGCTGATGCCGGGGATAGAAACAGGAAGCAAACAAGGCGAAAATGAAAGGAAGGGGTCCTCAATTAGGGTGGCAGATTGGAAGAATTGGAGAACTCAAAAAAAAAAAAAAAAAAAAAAAAAAAAGAAGAACAAACATGTGCGGAGAGGATACTCGAACCAAGGGGGTGGACGTGCGCGACGAGAGATTCAGCGCCACCACTGTCTAGAAGGAAAAACAAAAGGTTGAACTAAGGGGACAATCAATGAAGCATTTATGCTTTGTGAGAGAGGGCTCGCCAGTCTCACCCAAGCTCGTGTGTCATGAATGAAAGAAAAAGAAGACAATTTGCAAAAAAAAAAAAAAACATGGTCAAACGAGGCAACGTGTGGCTGTTTTGACGCGCGAGTGCGGACAATACGGATGTGAGAGGGGAATCAGAAGTCAGTAAGATTCAAAACTACTTTAGAGGGTTAGGTCTCGTGTGCAGCCGGCTGAGATCCAGGGTAGCTAACCGCGAGTTCGACAGCTTTGGTGTGATACTTTTTACGCTTCGTCCATTCCGGGAATGACACCCAGAAGTGAAATATGCACGTGCTCAATGTGGTACTTGAGGCCATTGAGGTTCTTGTACCGCTTTGCGCACTCGGGAATGGGACACTGATACGGTTTCTGAATGATGGAATTGATTTCGGGGTCACCGAGATCCTCTGCGTGGCCATTCCGCATGTGGTACTTTATGCCTCCCGGGTTCTTGTACGCTTTGTTGCAGCCAGCCACACGGCACTTGAACGGGCGGTCGTCCCCATCTGCACCCGCTGCAGCCTCCGCTTCGGGGGTTGGAGATGCAGACTTTTGGTGCGGAATGCTCGACGGTGTGGGAGTTGGTGGCCCGCCGAGCGGTGCACTCTGTCTGGCCAGTCGAGAAGCAAATCCGAAATCATCAAAGTCCAGCTCGGACGCGTCAAACCCTTTTTCGCAACTTTCAATTGCTCCGAGGCCGGTCTAGCGAATAAAACGTGACAAAAGTACGGCAGTTAAGAAAAAGGTTGAGAAGCCCGCGTTCCATAGGGAAAAGAGGACAACGAACCAGCTGCTCCAGCCAGTCCTCATCCATGTCCATGTCATGATCTCTCATTGGATCTGGCTTTGTTTCTACAGAGAAAGGGATCGTTGGCGCTGGCGCAGCGTCGATGTGAGAGCGGAGTGGATGAGGCTGCCGACGTCTTTTGTCGGGTACCGCCGTATTTAAACCAACTAAAGAAGACCGACTCGTTTCGGGCGAGGAATTGTGTCGCTCCAATGTCCGCTTTCGGATCACCGATGTGTCAAACGCAGACAGAGGGGCAGCGTTGTTAGAGTTGGAAGGTGCAGCTGAGACGTTCAGAAGTGAAGCCGGCGTCGCACGGCGCGTCGGGGACGAGTTCGACCGCTGCAGCATTGTCGTATGCCGTCCAAAGTGATTAACGTTGTTGGATACGTTGGCGATGGGCATTTCGGCCGTGTGCGCAGCCGCTGCGGCGGACGCGGCATTCTGAAGAGAAGCGGCAAGCTCGGCAGTGGTGAACTGGTGTCGTTGCTGTTGGGCAAAAGCGGGAATTTGGTCCGCACAGTCCATGTCCATGTCTTCGTCGTCAGGGCCGTCGTCGAATTCAAAGGGTAAGTCTGCGTCGTCGTCGTCGTCAAAGTCGTCGAGGTGGTCGCCGTCGCCGCCGCCGCCGTCCTCGTCATCGCCGTACTCGAAGTCCGACTCGAGGCGCACGTGGCACTCTTCGAAGTGCTGGAGCAGGTCGTGGAGAGTTTCCAGGTTGAAGCCACAGCACGCGAAGTCCTTGCAGAACTGGTCCTCGAGCACGGCGAACTGGGCGAGGTCCCTACCGGGCGACGGCGCGATCATGGGAGATGTTGGGGCGAGATGGTTTACCAAAGTTCTGTCCGTTTTGTTTTTGATTTGTGTTTTTAGGTTGGATGTTTGTTTGGAAGGAAAGCCTGGCGGTTAAATTTTTTTTTTGTGAAAGCAAAAAGAACAAAAAATTTCAAGCCGCTGAGGGAAAGAGAGGGAAACGCCATGTGGGAACGGAGCGGTGGGTGCGGGCGGCCCACATGAAAAACTGACCCCGGCCCATTGGGACAGAGACAGGCAGGAGAGCAGGCGGGCGCAGAGGCGGAGCGAGAACGCCAGACCAGACAGGCAGCAGACACAGAGGCAGAAAGATAGAAAGGGTGGGTGGACTGGCCAAGGAGACAGTCAAGATTTTGCACCCATCCATCCATCCACGGACAGCCAGACAGACAGACAATGCAAGCGAGCAAGCTTTTTTGTCCGCACAGGCAGGCACAGTCAGCAGAACGCCGGAAAGGAAACCATTGAAAATTTCCTGAAACCGAGGCGAGTGGGCATCGATGGATCGGCGGTGGGCTGTTCAGACAGACCGACGGAGAGGGAAAGCGAGAGACAGGGACAGAGAGAGCGTTTGTGTGGAAAGGAGAAGGAGCGAGGGAGGGGCCCACGACCCACAAGAAGAGGCCAAGCACCACTAGTGGGACAACCCAATGTACGGGGGCTCACAAACCAAGCGCCCGCGGGCTCCGACTACGTTGGACCCGTGCAACGCACTTTGCTCAAGGGGTGCATCGACGGGTGCAATACGGGTGCATAGCAGGGTGCAAAAAACGGGTCCGTCGAAAAACAAGCGCGCCCGCGTGTTTCAGCAACCCTTCACCCACCCGCTCAAGCACGACGTGCACTCCAAAAAGGGGGGGAGGGAGGAACGGGGAGGAGGAGGAGCGAAAAGATACGAGGAAGGGCAACTCACTCGAGGAACGCATCTCTAGTCCAAGACTTGCCCAAACTCCGGCTCAACTCATCGCCAGCGAAGCACCCCCATTCTTCCCAAGCGATCGAGACAGGGAGCCTATCAGCGTCATGGCTTTGCGATACGAGGACGAGGTGGTGTCGTTGGGAGACAAGGCGCCGTACTGAGCAAGCGACGGCCGCCGGAACGTGATTCCACCTGACTGCTGCTGCTGGCTCAGCGGGTTGATGCTGTTCGAGGGGGCGGGAATGGTCAGGGATGGGGTTTGGAACCGTCTGTCCGCATTGGGAGCGACGGGGCTGGCTGGCGCCGTCGGTGCTGGAGGTTGTTTTGGCAGTGGCTGCGTCTGGGGCAAGGATGGCTGCGGTTGCTGCTGCTTTAGCGGCTGCGATGCCGCTGCCGCGGCCGCCAGTGACGACGAGAGTGAGGATGGAGAGACGCGGGACGAGGACGAGGAGCGGTCGATGGCAAACAAGGGCTCGGGTGCGACAGCGGCCGAGGGCGAGGGGGGTGAGAAGCGGTTGAGCTGGTAGCGACTCCGCTGGTGCAGAGCGTGGTGGTGCAGCGGATGCTGCTGGTGCTGCTGATGTTGCATGGGTTGGGACAACGAATGTATGCGACGGTCACCGAGAGGAGGTGATGTGTGAGTGTGTGGGTGTTGTGAGAGTGTGGGGAAGTGTGGATGGACAGCTAACAGCAGGGCCGCCGGCTGGAGTCTCTGGGGGGTTGCGAACGGCGATCGGGAGCGAGGGAGGGGTCGTTGAGACGACGAGGCTTTCTCAGATAGAAAGACTGAGTTTGTTTTTGTTTCCCCTTTTGTCTGTCTGTCTGCCTGGCTGTCGTCTTTCCTCTTTTGTAGAGTGTGGTTTCTTTCTTTTTTTTTTTGCTTTTTATTGCAAAACAGAGTTATGAGTCGTTCAGTTGATTGATTGATTCGTCTGA
>JAIVFJ010000599.1:0-20316 GCA_025765615.1 Zopfochytrium polystomum
TTCTGGGTCTTCCAGCTGGTACTGCTGAATCTTTTGTTCCCATTATCCAGCTTCCTATCAGGGAAACAAAGGCAATGTTAGAAATATGCAGATGAAACTGTGCACAAACTGCTGTTTCTGACCCTGCTGAAGGATAATAATGTGAGGACGACAGGCTGTTGAGCCTGCGACCTCAAATAAAAAGAGTATACCCCGCGTTTTAACTGATGACTTGTGAGGATTATCCATTTGACTCGACCAAACAACGTTTCACGAAAGTGACATAACATGGCTGGTCCCCATTTCTTATTATTTCATGGATTATTATTGTCCCTGCAAGCCAAACCACTGAGATTTGGACTGTCTCTTAGGCGCGGCCATGTATATTATTCATGTTATTATTACACACTAAGTTGCAGGCTGAATGGCTAAGACTGCTCTGCACTACTGGCCAGAGTCCCTCTAGCTCAGTGGTGTGGAGCGCTCCCTTCAATGGGAAAGGTGCTAAGTTCGAGACATGCTGGCAGTTACTAACTGAATGATGCAGAAATGCTAAGTTCTGCACAATGATTAAGCCTTGCCCCCTCACTTTTGGAAATGGATTAGGATGATGTGCTTCAGTGGGTAGAAGTACAGAGTCCAGGTGTGCACAGAGCTAACACAGAGCTGCTACATAAGCTACCATGATGAAAGGCCTCATGAAAGGGTATGAGATCATAGGGTTTTCTCCTTTCTTTATTGATGATTTTTACTTATTTTTTCATTTAGTAGTTTATCCTGTTTTTTCCTGTTTTTCCTGTTTTTACTGTTTTATCTTTTATTTATTTGTTTGTTGTTGTCTCTGTGTGTGTCTCTTTTCTTTTGTGGCTGTGAGTGACTGTCTTCCTCTTTGCACCAACCAGCTCTCTCCATCTCCTCCATCTTTCTTGGCAGCTGATGCCAAGAAATGCTCCATGATTTTCTGAGCTGTCTTCCTTGTTTGATGGCTCAGCCCCATTGTTTGGTGACTCACTCCTCCTCTTTCTTCTTTGTTGTTTTATTTATTGTTTTGTTCTTTTGTATATGTTTTCCCCTCTTTTCCCTTCCTTCTTCCTTCACCCTGCTGATTCCAACCCTCTCCTATTTAAGCAGCCACCCCCCATTCTTGCTGCCCCTTAGAACCTGTACCTGAAGTCTTCTTGCCTGTCCTTATTCCTTCTCTGACTGTGTGTATGAGCTGGGGGTGGCAGTCCCCTGGTGTGTGACAGGAGAATTGTTCTCTTGGCCATTTATGGCAGTGTGCTGGGTTTAAGTCCCAGTGCACCTCACCATTCTGCATACTGTTTAGGCTGGTCTGGGGTAGGAGCTACTTGATGATGGAAGGTGGGAGGGTAAAACTGTGGTAGTGCCTCACTGGTTCCTGTCAATACATCGCTTCAAATCCAGGTCTCTCAAGGTGATATGAATGAGTTGGCTGGTCAGGTATTATGTGGTGGTATGGTCTCTCTGGTATTCCTCCCTGTTCCTGGTGATGGTTCCTTTGGCCTTTGGTGGGCCTGGTTCGCTGGGTTCAGACCCTCTTCCTTTCATGCTAATACCTGTGGTTGTCTTTGGTCTTGTGTGTGGGAGTGGGTATTGACCTTACTTGCTTCTAAGACAGGTTATTCTCTCTGGCTTGGTGAGGCAGAGGTCTGTCTCCTGGTAGGATGAAGCAAGAAGAGTCCCACTGTCTCCCACCCTGGTTGCACCCTCTTCCTTGGATTGAGTTGGAACACTCTCCTTGGAGTGAGACAAGTTGTGTCTGGTTCTGTTAAGTGGAAAACAGTTCTGAGTTGGTTCAACAGGCACCTCTGCACACTAACTGTTCCTTGTGTCTGCCCTTTGTCTCTCCAACCCCCTCCAACTCAGGGTTTGACTTGTTGATTATTTCTTTTGTTGTTTCTTTTGATGGGTTGTAGTGGCTTGTCACTCCCCTTACCAATTCAGTCGGTTCTGTCTCTGGTCTAACTTGGCTTTTTGGCCTTGTGCCCCAGATGAAACCCTTCTGTGTCTTGCACCAGAGGATTATGCTTTCTTTGTGATTGTGTCTGTTTCATGCTTTGGTGTGAGAAACCCCTCTTTTGTGTTAGAGATTTATTTGTGTTTTTCTTGGGCTTTTTAAGACTCCAAATACACTTTCCTGTCTAGTGCCCCTAGACACCCTCCTTTTGCCCCTTTTCATTAGTCAGGATTGGTATTTAGGTCCATGCTCTAGTTTCCACCTATAGCCCTAGGTGAGGAGTTAGAGAGCACAGTCTCACAATAAACCCTGAAAAAGAAAAATCTGGTTGAATTTCACTAAGCGTCAATCACATCACATCGACTCCCAGTTTCTTGGCCTCCATCTTGGCATGCTTATCATTCCTCGTACTCTCAATACGACAGTGTGAGATTCCTAATCTCACTGATCATGGTCTTAGCTGGGGTCTCCCTAAAAGCTCTTCCCCAATTGTGACTATGTCATTATATTGGACCACTATATTTTTATCTTTATTACCATTCATCACATTCCCTCACAGGCTCTGGCGTTTATCACTATAAAAGAGCATTCTGTGTTCCTTGTGCTGAATGGGCCAAAGCACAAGGGGCACACCCCTTATTCATCTTATTTATTCTTATTTTTACTCATTTTCCTTTTTTCTCATTTTCCCACCTTTCAATCCACTGTCCCTGCACTGATGTGGCCTCAAGGCCTCAAATTATGTTCACCCCAAATTTGGAGGCAGGAGAGACACTGGGTGGAGGGGCTGAAAGAGTGAATCACCCTTCCAAATTGTTCTTTCTTTCATTTCTCCTTTTGTTGTGCCTTTTCCCTTTTTCTCTTTTCTTTCTTCCTTCTTTTCTTCTTTCTCTCCTCCCCTTTCCTATAAATACTCCCTCTCTTCTGGTTTGTTTTATATCTATCTACTCTCTCAATAAATCCTACCAAGGTAACAACCAATCCTTTTCTTTCCTCTTTGGTGTTTCTCCCCAGGCCAGTGCTACCAAACCAAGCTGGGGATGGAGTCCTCTTAGGCCAGTGCAACCTGACCAAGCTGATTTCCCTGGCCACCGTGTGTATGCCAAGCTGGGGTGAGGTTTCCTTCCCTTCCTTTCTCTTCTTTCCCCTGCCTGGTTGGTTCTCACATTGAGCTCTGTCTCTGTGATACTGGCAGAAGTGTGAGACTACACCGAGGTCTCAGTGATAAAGTCTAGGGATTTTATTCGCAAAAACAAGCGTATCTGTCATAAAACCGCAGGGGTCAGGACCCCTATTATTATTCCTGGTTCTTTAGTTTCCAAGGCGTTATCAAAGTGTATTTGCGGCTAACCCATCTTTATTATTGGGCCTGCTTTTACTACTTTCGTCTTAACAATTTCCGTTGCACGAGGGTTTTCTCAACATATATTCTTTTTCGGTGACTAACGGAGACTGCGTGTCAGGAACAGGGCAGGACAGGACAAGGCAGACAAGGAACTGAGAGGAGTGATGATTGTATTGGAACCAATAATTCACTTGAGGGATGGAACAGGTCCCCCATCCCCTTTTATACCTTTTGAGAGTCTTCCTTGTCAAGTCTCAAAGAAAGTTCCAGAAAGAGCAATTAGTAATACAATGATACCAATGATACCAATGACAACAAGACAAGTCAGGAAAGCGAAGAAGGTACCAGAAGGTTCCACAAGATTCCATGAAGGAATGTTCTAAAAGGTTCCAGAAGGTTCCAGAAGGTTCCATGAAGGAATGTTCTGGAAGGTTCCAGAAGGTTTCCAGAGGGTGATTCATAACATCATCTCCCCCTTTTAGGCCTCTTCTGCAACTTGGTGGGGTACCTGGTCTTGAACTTGAGCAGAAGGTCTTGGCAGTGAGTGAGGTTTGACTCAGGTTCCCAGGTGTTGTCAGCATCTGAGTAACCTTTCCACTTGACAAGGAACTTGAGTGTCCTTCCAAACCACTTGGCATCCAAGATTTGTTCAACCTCAAATTCCTCTTCACCTTCTACCTCAACTGGAGGAGGAGGAGGAACAACTCTGCCTGGAATGGAGTTGGCCAAAGACTTCTCCAAAGGCTGACATGGAAAACTAGGTGGATCTTCATGGATGCAGGGAGATCCAGCTTGAAGGTGACTGGATTGATTTGCTCCAAGATCTTGAAAGGTCCCAACTTGAGGTTGTCTAGCTTGGGACTTGGTCTTTTGGTCTGCAAGTTCTTCCTCAGAAGCCAAACTTGCTGACCCACAGCATTTCATGGTCCATTCTGTGAGTGTTGGCAAATCTTGAGGCATCTTCTTGGGCTCGCTTCAGGGTGGAGTCCAGGAAGGTGCTGATGATCTTGAGCTTATGCAAGTGTTAAGCCACAGCAGGAGCTTGGACATTGGATAGGGTCTCTTGTCCCAGAAGATCTCCTCTTGGATTGAAGCCATAGGTTGCAAAGAAAGGAGATAGCTGGGTACTTGAGTGGAGAGAATTGTTGAGAGCAAATTCTGCCAGCGGAAGGAGGGTGGGCCAATCATCCTGTTGATAGCTGACATAGCACCTCAAATACTGCTCCAGAGTCTGGTTTGTTCTATCTCTTTGTCCATCAGTTTGAGGGTGATAAGCAGTTGACAGTTGAGACTTGATTCCAAGGGCTGCTGTGAGTGCTTTCCAAAATTGAGATCTGAACTGTGGTACTCTGTCACTGACGATTGACTGAGGCAGCCCATGGAGCCTGAATATGCGCTGCAAAAACAGGTCTGCTGTTCCTTGTGCACCTATATTCTCAGTGCAGGGGATGAAATGGGCCAACTTTGTCCTTCTGCGGATGGTTGCAATGTCACAGAATGCCCTGTCAACTTGGTTGCTGATTGGGACTTACAACTATGTGGCTTCTTCCATCTTGCACGAGACCTTCAACCTGGTACTATTTATCGTAGCAGTCCTGAGGAAGGAGATCCAGCCGTCCTTCAAATGATTCTTAGAGATGGTCTCCAATGGTTCCCAACAGCAGCAAACCCCAACTTCAACTACAGCAAACAATTTATTGCACACTGCGCCAGTAAATTTTACAACCTCTTCAGCTCTGCAGAACCAGTTGATACACTCAGTATACGCACAGCCTTTCTCAACAGCAAAGCTCCAAACACTCAGCGCATGCATGAACGCCTCGGCCATATCCCTTATGCAAGACTACGAGCAATGAAGGAGCGCTGTACATGTGCTGACTTTCCTGACATTAAGCTGGACTTACTTGAAGAACCGTGTAAGGCCTGCATTATTGCCAAACAGACTCGTGCTGCTATTCCACATACAGATCCTCCAGATAAACTACCAGGCGAATATTTAGCCTTTGATCTAGTGGAAGTCAAACCAAAGTTTCGAGGACAATATGGCTTTGCTCTCATTGCCATTGACTATGCAAGTAATTATCTCTGGTCGACGAACCTTCGGAGAAAGTCAGAAGCACTACCAGAGGCCATTAAGATCATCCAACAATTGGAGACAGTTAGGGATGTTCGTGTAAAGGGCGTCCGCTTTGATGGTGGGGAACTGAATTCACTCGCTTTTAACCGTTTCTGTGCATCACGTGGCATCCGCGTTGAAGTCAGTCCACCTTATACACCTGAGCTGAATGGGAAAGCAGAGCGAGCAGTTCGAACAGTCATGGATGTCACACGATCTCTTCTAAGACATGCAGGTTCACCGTGGTCATGGTGGGGATACGCGATTCGACATGCAGTAGATATCATCAATACACTTCCTGTCCTCAGCCGTGGATTACTATCTCCAGTTGAAACGCTTCTTGGATTCCCTCCATGCATCAGTCAATTCAGAGTTTTTGGCTCAGGATGTTTGTATCATATCACAGCAAAGGAACGTGGACAAACACATCAGTTTAAAAAGCTTGCAGAACGCGCCCGACCAGCAATTTACATTGGAAACATTGGTCGTTCCATTGCTCGTTTGATTGACATCAGCACGGGTAGAGTAATCACTCATCGATTGGATGACCTTGTGGTTGCAGAAGACAGTTTCCCTCGCCTCAGCACCTCAGCAGCAGAGGATATTGCTCAGGACCTCGTTCATCAGCTAACACCACTCCTCAGCAAAGATGAACTTACATCAACTGAACAAAACATCACCAACCTCCTTCGTGAAGCCAATGTTCGCGTGGATCAATTCCCAGAACCAGGACCAGCAGCGGTAGCTGAACGACAACCTTCCACATAACTAGCACCAAATGAACATGAAGTGGTCCAGGTACGGCAGCGAAAGTGAATCGGATAACGATGTACAGCACGAAGTGTTGGAGGTGGCGGCACGACGGGTTGGACTCCGTGTTACCGCAATTAACGCCATCTCCAGCGGGCCTTACCTACGAGCACTAAAGCCGGGGGACCAATCCGATGAGTGAGGGCGGCGACTGGCTCTGTGACTGCAGGCGCACTCTCGGCTGGGAGTGACGTGGGTGGCGCAACCGAAGGCCCTGGGCCATACCGACCCTGCGGGAGCTAGTGTGGCGTGGACCCAAGTCAGAAGGGATGGATGCCTGTTTGGGGAGCCCATTCCGTAAGGAACACCACCAGGGGAGATAGGTCCCTTGGCGCCTGACGTTACGCATGGGGGAAAATGCGGAAGGCGGGCTGTGGAGAGAGGAAGAGAAGGCTCTCTGGCACGGGGTGTCCCGAGCCGCATCGTGCAGAAGGCTCACCTGCCAATGATTTTTCTATTTCCTTTTTCGCATCCTAATACTCACCAACACCTCTGTCATTTTACTAACACCACCAAAGCATACCCCCGATGACAAAACAATTGCTGAAACACCAACTGGAGACATACCGCCTCAAGCGCCACCACCAGAACCACCACCACCGGAGCCTCCACCTACACATGTGCGCAAATCACCATGCAGCCCTACGCGCAGCCCATCTCCAAAACATACTCGATCTGGACATCTATATTTAACCAGTGTCAAATGTCCAGACCCGGAAACACGCACTGAGGCCATGAGTGGAAAGTGGTCCAAAGAGTGGATAGCAGCAGAGCAAACAGAGATTGACGCTCTCAGAATGCTTGCAGCTTTCGAAGTCATTGATCGACCCAAGAATGTCAATGTCGTGCAGAACAAATGGGTTTACAAGGTCAAGCTTCGACCAGACGGCAGCATTGAGCGCTTTCGCGCACGACTAGTGGCGAAGGGTTTTACACAGCGTCGTGGCGTTGATTTCTGGAACACTCACTCTCCTGTTGTTCACATCAATAGTCTACGATGGCTCCTTGCTATGACAGCCTCAAACGGTTGGGACACAGCTATGGTCGATATTAGCAATGCCTACCTCAACAGCAAACTTGATGTCCCCATCTACATGGAGCAACCAGATGGCTACCGCTCGGATGGCAAGGTCTGGCTTTTGCACAAAGCTGTCAACGGTATCAAACAAGTGGGGCGTTGTTGGTACCAGGAACTCATTGGTCGTCTCAAATCTGCCGACTACCAACAAAGCGCAGCAGATCCGTGCATCCTCTTCAAGCGCACAAAGGAACGTATTATTTTCATTGCTATCTATGTCGATGATATTTGTTTCTTTGGGCACACAGAGGAAATCACCTCTGCCATCAATTTGCTAAAATCCTTCTATAAGCTCCGCAAACTAGGTCATATCAAGACCGTACTGAATATGGAAGTTCATCGAACACCAACTGGCATTTACTTGCATCAACGAGCTTACACCAAAGAGTTACTCCAACGCCATGCAGACCTAGTCAATGGAAAGAAGACAGCAGTAACTGCTCTCCCCAGTCCTCTCAGTCTTCAACCTCGAGAAAATGATGAACCCACAGCAAATCAACAGCTCTACCAAGCAATCCTTGGTGGCATCAACTATTTGGCAACACACACACGACCAGACTTGGCACCAGCAGTCTCATATCTTGGCGCCTTCAGCAAGGACCCAAGCAAACACCACTTGCAGATCCTCATTCGAGTCCTTCAATATATCAATGGTACACGTGAGTATGGTTTGCTTTATTCCAACACAGGGTCTGGAATTTTCGGCTACTCGGATGCTGCTCATGGAGTTCATGCTGATGGGAAATCACAACTTGGCTACTTCGTTTTGTTTGGAAATACCGCTATCAGCTGGGCATCAACTCGCAGTCCTACAGTTATGCTGTCACCTCAGCAAGCAGAATACGTTGCAGTCTCAGAACTAGGACGAGAACTGGAGGCCATCTCACAACAGCACACAGCACTTATGCTCCCATCCCCAACTCCTATTCCAATCTATACTGACAACCAAGACGTCATCAATTTGAGCTCAAACGATCTCTACACTAATAGGTCAAAACATATTCTGGTTAAGTATCACTATATCAGGGAACTGGTTGATCGACAAGTGATTCGACTGGAATGGATTCATGGTGGCGAGCAACCAGCAGATTATCTTACAAAATCATTACCAGCTGCTTTAGGTGCTTACCATCTTAGTCATATTGGTCTTTGTCGTGTGCCTTAGTTTCTGTCCCCTTTCTTTATTTGCATTGCATTCTCTTTCTCCTTTCTCTTTCTAGCCCTTCTTCTTCTTCTGCATTGCTTCTTATATTCCTGCATTCAAGCTTCTTTGCTCTCCATCTACAAATTTCATATGGGCATTCTTTTCTTATTGTTCTGCCACCTGGTGGCCAGTCATACCTGTTTATTGCTTTTCCTTAACCAGTGTACGGTTTCCTTACGTTGCCTATGGCGTAAGGTTTTCCTCCGTGCTGGCCCTTTTGCTCCTGCCCACAGCTTAGGGGGGAGTGTTAGATTTTGGGTTTTTGCAGTAAGCAGTGTGCAGGAGCAACACCTCACACTGTGGTGCATGGGAGCACCAACTGTGATGAGGATTTGGTGCATTTTTTCTCACCTGGTCTTTGTCACAATTTTGTATAAAGCCAAACAGCATACATTGTACAACAGTCTCCCATCTCAGCTTCACAATCACAAGAGAGTAGTCCACCAGAGTAGTTCACCACCATCCACAATCAGCAGCAGTCATTTCTTTCACTTAGTGTCGTTGCATTTAAATTGAGAATACTCACTCAACTCTTGTCCAAATCAATAGTCCTCGTTAACTCACTGAAATGGCTGCCTGAATCAACTGGGTCACTGACACAGTCGATATCAGCAACACGTACCTCAACAGCATATTTTATCTGCCAATCTGCATCGAGCAGTTCATTACCACTGCACTGACTGCTGGAGTTGAACAGCCACCTAAATCAAACAGTTGTCAGGAAAGTCATGCAATCTTCTGGGACTACTGCATCCTCTTTTGTCAGATTGACTCATCATCCACACCACAAGCTAAGTTAACAATATTTGCTTTTTGGTGATTCTGGCCAAAACTTCTTCTGCCATTGCCTTGCCTAATCCTTTTACAAACTCTGCGAAATGGAAGCAATGAAACCATCCTCAATATGCAACTGGAACACTGCCACAACGGAATCTTCTTGCACCAGAAAGCCTATATCAAGGATTTACTTCAACGCCATGCCAACATTATCAACAACCGTACTGCAGTAACTGCCCTTCCCAGTAGTCTCAATCTTCAGCCACGTGGGATTGACCAACCAGCTCCAGACCAGAACCAGAGACTGTACCAGGCAATCCTTGGTGGCATCAACTACCTTGCAACACACACGCGACCAGACCTTGCCCCAGCAGTTTCATACCTTGGTGCCTTCAGCAAAACTCCTAGCGAGCAACACATGAAGATCCTTATTCTGGTTCTCGAATATCTCAACAGTAATAGTGAGTATGGTTTTTTCTATTCTCGCAACTGCACAGATATAGCCAGTTACTACAACGCTGCCCATGGTGTCCACTCAGATGGGAAATCACAGCCTGGCTACTATGTTCTATTTGGAGGAACAGCTATTAGTTGGACATCTGTTCAGAGCAATACTGTCATGCTGTCACCGCAGGAAGCTGAATATGTTGCTGTGTCTGAACTGGGACGAGAACTTAAGGGACTATCCCAACTCTATTCAGCACTTCAACTTCCGTCTCCAACTCCTCTTGTCATCTACACTGACAACAGCGGTGTGATCACCCTCAGTTCAAATGATATTTACACCAATCAGTCAAAGCATAAAGTATCATTATATTCGAGAACTCGTGGAACAAAAAGTAGTACGGCTTGAGTGGATTGCTGGAGGAGAACAGCCTGCAGACTATATGACGAAATCTCTCTCAGCTGCTCTCAGTGAATACCATTTGAGTCGCATTGGCCTTTGTTTCTTCTCTTTCCTCTGATTCATTTTTTCTTATCTGTGAAGCTGTTTTCTTCTTTGTTCCTTTTCATTACTTTGACTCATTTTCTTTTACCTCTGAAGTTCACTATGTGCCCCCATCCATTTTTGTTAGTGTGGTCTGTCCTTTCTGTTCTGCCATCTGATGGCCAGTCATACCTGTTTGTGATTCTTCTTTCTCCGGTGTACAGTTTCCTTAAGTTGACTATGGCTGTTTTCCTCTGTGCTGGCCTTTGCTCCTGCCCACAGCTTAGGGGGAGTGTTAGTTTTGGGTCTTTTGGTGTAAGCAGTGTGCAGGAGCTTTGACCTGATGATACTGCTCTGCAAGGATGACTTGCAGCATTTTGCAAGTGATGGTCCTTGTAACAGTTTTGTATAAAGACAAACACAAGACTGACAGAAGCCAAGATCAATCTCCCACCACCACCACCTTCAGTAGTGTACACCACAGCAGCCCAACCCATCAATCAGCCATCATAGCGAATTCTTTCAGGATTCAGATTAGGCCTTTCGGCTTACCCGACTTAGTGTAAGTCGCATCAGCGGTGGCGACGAGGCCGTCGTCGACATAGGAAGCCAGCTTCCTAGGCTCAAATCTCAACATGTTTCAAAATCAGGATGCTTGTTTGAGAAACAAGCCACTTTTTTTCCCTGTTGCACAGTGTAAACAGTCTACTCTGAGTGAGTGAGTGGAAGGAGTGAATGAAGTGGAGATTTGTGTTGTGGGTGGTCCTTCTCCCCAACTTGGAGAGAAAGAGAAAAAACTCTGTTATGAATAATTGTTACATAATGATGCGTGCTGTAATAGTTGCTAGGTAAGTAACTGGCACAGGGTAAAAATTCTCTTATATTATCTGATTGCGCAGTTGAGGAGGAAAACTGTTAACACCAGGTTTCTGTTCCACATAATACTTGGAGTATTTGTCATCAGCGCAAGCCAGCGCCCAGGTCTGCATTGGTGGTGGCTTGTTCTCCCATGGGCATTGTGAGAACAATAACTGACAATCACAATAGGTTCAGGTCCGTCTTGTGCCTCTTGCTGCAAACCAGTCAGTTCCACCTAACACACAGCAGAGCAGGCAAGTCGGAATTCCAGAACAGAGAGCAGAATTCGAAAGCAGAGTGGAATTCCAGAGCAGGGAGCAGTGGTACACTGCTTCTGCATGCTTGCTGTGCTGTGTAACAAGTGCAGTGTGCAGTTTGTGCATTTTGGGCATGTTCTAATTGTATTGTTCCCACCAGTAGGGCGAACAAAGCTAGATCAACAGCGCCTTTGCCATCTCTTTGTAATGAGAACAGATTTGCCCTTCAAAGCACCCCATTCAAGTATTGAATCTACTGAGTCCTTCAAACACCCATTTAATGTGATTGGGTGGTACTCAAAGGGATCTTCAGCAACAGGTGTAGTGCACCTTGTGGGTGGAATCTCAACACAGCCGTTGAGCAGATGAGGGCATAGGCGCTGTTAGTTTTCGGGTCTTTGAGGTAAGGAGTGAGCAGGAGCTTGACCTGACACTGTGGTGCACAGGGGCACCTTGTGCAAGGATGACTTGCATCGTTTTGCAAGTGATTGTCCTTGCAACAGTTTTGATGAAGGCAAAGGAGAAGACAGACACATTTGTGAAGCAAGTGTCAACCTCCCATCACCACCATCTTTAAGGGAGTACACTATCCACCCATCATCCAACCCACTGAACTCTTTCAGCAACTGTCTGCTCTGATTGCAAAATTGGCTTTTGTCTTGGAAATTGTTTCTAATGATAATATATTTGGCAGTGGAACTTTTCAGCCACGAAGACGAATGAGCTTTCACTCTATGTTACACACGAGCCCTCTTCAATAAAATCGCCAATGGCCTGCCCACCGCTTGCCTTCCAGCCACTCCCGTACTGCGCGCTCCCGTGTCGAGTTCCGCCATTGGCGCTCTTCATCGTCCGTCCTGACCGCGTCCGGGGCACCTGCTAGCCCACATACATGCGGGCAGGTCGCTTTTGGGTCGTCTCTGCCCTGCCGACTGCGATTTTTGGCCTCCCCCTCCCACCACAGTCGCCTCAGACACACCTCGTTCAAGCTTTCCACACCGCAACCCTTGCCGGTCGCGCTAGAGCCCAGAATCCACCCGCAGCACTCGTATGTGACCACCCGCCTCTTCGTTGCAACATAAAGCCACCGCCCGTCATCACTCCAATCGACGCCGTTGATTCGAGCCGATACCTCCCGGTACCCTGGGCGGTTACCGCGGTTGCTGCTTGCGTTGTTGGAGCCGGCGCCGCCACTGGTGCTCTCGCTGGTGCCGCCTTCACCGTGCGGGTACCGCCCAATCCCGTCAACTCGCTCGCTCGCACCATCGACGTCCACCACCAACCCGTGCAAAGGTACAAAGTGCCCGTGTCGCAGCGTCTGCCGCGGCAGCGTGTGCTGGTACACCCTGTACCGAGGAGGAGTGGCCGGCGTTAGGGCTTGAGGCGGACGATGGGACCCGGAAAGCGGGCCGTAAAGGTCAATCACATGCACGTTCGATATTTTCTCCGCATATGCGAGGATGTAAGGGTTGGTAGGATGAAACGCGATTGCAAGAGCGGGTGCTGGGATTTTCATTTTCCGGTGGGGTTGCTCTGGGTCAGCGCCACTGCATAGTGGATTGGAAACGAAAAATGCTGAAAGAACACCAACTCACATTCTGTTGGCACGCATAGAACGATCGCACCGTCCCTCTCCGCGTCAAACACGAACAAATATCCAATGTTGTCCGATGACGCCGCAAAGTACCGGCTGTTGCAGCTCCAACTTAGGTACTGCATGGTGACCTCTCCAGTGTTCTCCCAACCGTGGCGGCTGAGCCCCAATCCACCTTCGCGGTCTCGTACCAAAAATGCGACTGAAATTGGTTTTAAGTCGGAAAAACTGCGCTCAGGGAGCACAGTTGGGTCTTCGCTAATGGCATCCTCATCAAAGATGGAAGTTCGGCTTAGCTTTGGGTCATCAGCGCATCCTCCCTCCACAGTGGCTCGTGTCGCCTCGCCGTAGGTGATTTTGGCGAGAAAAGCGAGCGAGTTGTCACCGACAGCGGCTAGGAAGCGGTTGTTGGGAGAAATGCGCGCGTCATTCACAGGAATTAGAGATTCGCGCCAACGCCTGGTGGGGTGTCGGTTGGGAGACGAGGCGTCGCTCAATTCTCCATGACTATCATCATCACGCATCTCATCGTCGTAGCTGTCCCAATCGCTATCGCTGCCTTCGTCAATGTCGCTCGTCGTGCCGCTCTGCGACTCGTCGATGCGATCTGGAGCCGCTGCGTGGAACTCCGGAGACGACCCGAATGCCTTCAGGCGGCAGATCTTTCGGCAGTTCTCCGGATGAAAATGCGCATTTGAAAATCCCGTCAAGGAAGGGCGCGGTGCCTCGAGATTCGCATGCAGGTCGTGTTCGGAAATGAGAAGAACTAGGAAAGTGCTTTAGATTAAGAGTCCACGCGCCAGAGACAACGCTACTGCGGCTCGCCGTCCACTTAGAAAAACTCAACTGTCTACGCCGCCTTCATTCATAGCAACAACTAGTGTATACTCAAAAGACCAATTGCCGCATTCCTTCATTACCCGTCTCCGAGAGATTTGCACTGAATTACACATGCCGTAGGATGACCGGCTGCTGATTGGTATGGCGTCCGGTCTTTTAAAAGATGGGAATGAATAAGGAGAACGTTTCGACAATCGATTATTCTTCTCCCCAGAGTGTATCTTCCATGCTCCTCTTACCGATCTCTATCCGCCATGCAGAATAGTTGCAAACAGCCGTGCTCGCCGCCGACCGCAAGAAAGCCGTACGCAGCATCAACGCACAATGGCGTATCTTTCAAAACGAAGCGGATTTGGACGATACCACCTTCAGCGCTGAGGGGGTCAACGAGGTACCGAGTGTACGAAAAAACGTCTGGCCGCACTACCATGCCAAACGGACTTCCCGACCCAAACCCAGCTGCGGCTGACGGCAGGAGTCGCTTCCGAGACGGAAGTGCAGATCTGGCCTGGCGCATGCCGATATAGGCGTGGCGGAGGTCTTGAATGCGGTTGGCGCCAGCGAGGTTCAGGCCGTACAGCTCAGCAGTCCACGGACGCTGCATCCACAGCGTCGCAGAATTTGAATTTCGATCGCAGCCTTTCTGGTTTTCGCCCAGCAGAACCGATACGAGCTCCAGCTCACCTAGGCACAATGACTTCGCTGTTTGGAAGTGTCGCGCGCGAGATGGCGAGTACGACCACTGAAGAGGTTTACTGTGGCCAGTGATAACGAAGCGCGTCGGTCGATCCGGCGCGGCAGCACCGTCGAGGACGTCACCTTCCTGTAGCTGTGATGGAAATGGCACTGCCCAATCCCCAGGCCACGGATGTCTACCAGCCGAAATCATTGATGACGAGGGGAATGGTCTTCCAGGTGTGAGCGCGTTGGGTTCGGTTTCGTCTTCAAATGAGTTGACAAAGTCTTGCATCAGAGCGAGGACGCGGCATGAATCGCGAAAACCTTGCTCTGACTTGTGTAATTCGCGCAACCGGGCGGCCCATCGAGCGTGACATCGCCGAATGTTGGCAAAGTACCGGCTGCGGCGGTCAGGATTCGCGCCAAGTAGACGAATGGTTGCAGTAAACAGGGATGTTCTCGAGGACGCGCCTGATGGGAACAACCAGCCCGCAGCCCACATTGGATGAGGCTCGGCGCCGGGGCTGGCCGAAACGTGGCCGAATCCCGAAAGTGGTGGGAGGCCTTTGTGACTGTGAATGTTCCCGTCGATGCTGGTCGCAGCTACTATTGCATCAAATCCGCCAGCGAATGCATCCCGTTCGATCTCATCCAAAGCAGACCGATCGCGTTCTGAAAGAGTGTCACGCGCCGCTAGATCGACTGCGAGGTTCTCGACTCGTACCATCTCATCATACGTAAATCCCTTGATTTCACGAAGCTCGAGAACTGGCTCGAAAAGAGTCTGTAGCTGTTTGGACAGATGCCAAGCGACGGTGCCGGCGATGCGCTCTTCGTCAACTTCAGTCCACGCTGCCGTGGGTGCTCCATTTTCATTCGTCCGAAGAGTAAGATCGCGCCGTGTTCCGATGGGCGGGAAGACACTGCCTACGTCGAAGTCAAAAGGATCGCCTTGCGAATCCTCATCGAAGTTATCTCGCCACACCGCGTCCACGAAGGGATCGCTGTCGCTGTGGACGCCGTCCTCGCCCCAGAACGGGTCGAAAATATCCAGAGCTCCAGGGTCATCTCCAGCGTCATCGTCGTTATTATCGTCATCCCATGATCCAATATCACTTTCAGCAACGGCGGAATCCCACAAGTGAACGGGCCTCGGGGGCTCGTCAGAGTCTTCATCACTGGAAAGCAACTGGGACCCCTCATCGGCGCGCCGTCTCCTTCGTTCTGTCCATGCTCGGGGCTCTGCGAAATCCGACGCTAGTCTGTCGCTGCTATGAGCGTCGTCTCCCAATTCGTCGCCACCTGAATCTGTCTCCCACATCTCGTCGTCGTTGGCTCCGTCCTGTGGATCAACTTCATCATTGACGTGGTTACCAGCGGAGTGGACTCCTCGAAGAAGCTCCTGCGGGCGAGGTGTTCTGGCCAAATTGCGCGCGACATTGGCGGCGGCCACTTCGTCACGGCAAAATGGAATGTGACCGCGGCGAGACGGGTTTGGGAGCGAAGAGGAAGTGGATGCCACATTGTCTCTACTGGATACCCCTTCGTGGGGGGTGGATGCGAGACTAATATTTCTACTGCTAGTGCTGAAAGAGTCCCCCCCAATGCAAATGTCACTGTTGTTCCTGGTGTTGTTGGACCGTATGCCGACGGTGTTGCTGTCATCGCCGTGGTTATGGAGGGGGTAATGGGGCCTACTGACGGTGGTCATGGTGGTGGTGGTAGTGGCTGCGCCGGCAGTGGAGGCGGTGACGTCTTCGCCGTGGTCTCCGAGGCCACGGTTGACGGCATCGATCGTGTCGACGCCGCCGCCGCCGCCTCCGACGGCCTGCCTGCCGCCAGGACTGCTGTCGGGGCAGTCGTCGCCATGGCTGTCGATGATGACGGAGCCCACTTCGCCCATAGCTCCCATTTCCTTTTCTTTTCTTATTTCCTGTTTTTTCTTTCTTTTTTTTTTCTTTGTTCCAACGCTGTTTGTGGACAGGGCAGGACGGCGGCGCTGTGAGTGAATGCTTCCAGGGAACCCCCAAAGCAGCAGTGGGGCGAACGGACTGTTCGTGGCTCCGACCACTGCCGTGGCGACGGCATAAGGTCACTCTGTGACTGGGGGGAACAGGAAGGGTTTGGCGTTTGGTGAGGCTGTGTGCGTTCGTGAAAACGTCGTGCGAAACTGACATACAACACCAATCAATGTCTGACAAGTCCGACGCGGGTGGCGACGCTGACCCTTTCGCGAGCTTCGCCCCCGAAGCCGTTGCCGCCGCGTTTGCGTCATTCCCCAAGAAGTCCGACAATCCACGCCTTTTCCAGGTAAAGCCCGGCCGCTTCTCCTCCCACTTAATTCCGATTAAACCTAATCCCCCGAGATCGCATACCATGAGCTCCATTAACCTGTAGTGTGAAATCCAACTAAGGCCCGCCTTACTTTGTGGTCGGATCTGATCATCTCGACTGCACGATCGCGAAGATTAGGGCCAAATACGCTCGTAATTTCTACTCAAGGCATTTCCGAAAAGTTCAAACGGAAGAATGGAGCTGTACCGCTTGGAATGGGCATTGTCATTGTAATCCAGTAGTTTCGACTTACCTACGCTAACCCCTCCCCTGCCGTCTGCCCAATTTGTGTGTTCCCAGTCCGAGCTGATCGAGTCAAGGACACTTCTTTCTCTCTCTGATTTCCACGCTTCATTATCGACCGACCCGTGGACCCTCAGCGCAATTGCGACACTGCCCATCCGCTACAGCTTTCACCTACTCACACGCACCCTTTTTGCAGTATCGCCCGTCGACTTTGTGGTCACCCCCGCTTTTGGATGAAGCCTGCGCCGCAGTGCTGGATGCATTCCAGCCGACGGCTTCCACGCAGCCACTGGATGGGCTGTTAGGGTTCGACGAGCTGTGCGGCGAGGCAGGCGTGCGCATAAAGTCGATTGCTCTGTCGCGGGCGGACCTTGCGTTGGTGGTTAAGAAGCTGAGAAAGAGCGGCAAAGTGGCGCTTACGATGGACCCAAATGGAAATGTTGAGGTGAGAAAATATAGAAGCGAAGGCACTTTGGTTATATTTTTAGGTCCGCGGTGTTTGCCTGCATCTTTCAATGGCCATGGATGTACTTCTCACTTCTGCAACCAAACCACCCTCAAGCTGGTCCGCTTTCCAGATGCTCCCGGTACAGCTCCGGCGCCGCTGACTGCGGCTGACGCAGGGACGGTGGCAGTGCGGCGAACAATGTCGGCGCTGGCTGCGCAGGTTGCCGAGCTCGAGGCGCGCGAAGAAGCCCTACACGGGGACGTTGTGCGAGCGCTGTCGGGAGGCTTTCGGACGCGCGCGGCCCGCTTCCTCAAGCAGAAGAAACAGGTGCAGGCGGTACTCGCGCGGCGGGCCCAGAGCCTTCTCACCTTGGAGACGGTGCACGACCGAATCAGGGCGGCGCATGCGGACGTGCGAGTTGTAGATTCGTACGCGGCTGGACGTGACGCGCTGAAGGCTGTCTTGAAGGATGAGCGGCTGCAGGTCGATAGGGTGGACGAGGTTGTCGAGGGCCTCCGGGAGGCCATGGCGGATTACAAGGAGGTGGAGGATGCACTTGCTGGAGCGGGCGAGCTCGGGATGGACGACGAAGATGTAGAGAAGGAGCTGGAGAAGCTCGTGGAGATGGAGGAGAGGGAGGAGTTAAAAGAGCGCGAGAATGCCAGCCACGTCGCGCACGAGGTGAGTGGTGCGTCCATGGATGCGCTGATTGGGGCACTGGAGGGGATGGAGGTAGCGACCGAAGCACCAAGCAACGCACCACAAGCAAAGGACAGCAAGGAACCAGTTTTGGTTGAATGAAGCAATGAATATTTGAATACTGTAGGAGTCTCAAATTTGAATATTCACACTTCACAAGTTTCGTCTAAGTGCGATTTGTTGGTGCGCGTGCGGGTCAGAAATACTGAAAACTCCTTGGCATCGACGTGGACACATATGACATCACCCTCGAAGCTAGATATAGGCAAGAAAGACAAGGAGCGATCATGAGGGAATGCTAAAAAGGGAACAAATTGCCGCGTACATTTCGATGACACCATTTGGGCCCACTGGACGCCCGTGCCTCCCGGTTTATGTGGCGATGAGATGAAAACTCATCTCCTGTTTCATTTGCGTCATACATCGCTGGCGTGGTTCGGCAAAGGGCCTGAATCCGCCACTGATTTCTCGCGAGGTGACCAGAGGAGAGCTCACTTGTTTCAGTCTCCGCTTGATTTCGATAAACTTGCATCAGGCGGAATAGGGGGAAAGCGCGTGTGCCAAGAAATCCGCCTCATGAAAGAGGAAAGAAGAAAAATTTTGAAACTTCCCTTCTCGGTCAAAATTCGAAACAAAAGGACAACCTCGCCGACTGCGCTTCCGACTGCGCACTCCACAAGACAACCAGTGTTTTCGCAAAATGCGGGGAATTGTCTCCTCTTTCGCCTTCGAATTGTCACGCGACGGCTCCAGAGACAAACCGAACACCACAGCGTTGTCACGCGATCCCGTCGCTGGCTCACCCGTCTCGTCGACTGGCATGGGTCCCGCAGGGCCAAGACGGCGAGACAGGCATTGGGAGGGTGTGTGCTCGCCCCACACAAATTAATAATTCAAGAGCTTCACGCACCTATAAATTGCCTGCCCCTCCCTCACCAGCTACCCTCACATCCCAAGAAACCCCCAATACCTAGAAGCAACAGCCAGATATCTAGACCTTAAACGCCAACAGAAGAATGAAGTTCCTCGGCACCGTTCTCCTCGCGCTCTCCGCGCTCGCCAAGGCCGCGGTCGTGCCGACGACCGTCACGTCGATCCAAGCCCTCGACTCGACGTCCACGTCGCTGACCCTGCAGTTCTCGGTCGACGTTTCGTACGACGCGTCGGACTCTGGCTCGGTGATCCCATTCACGTTCGGTGACTCTGCCAACACGGTGTCCTTTGGTTCGGGCACGTTCACTGTCCCGACCGTCACCGCGGCCGGCTCGTCGTCGGTGACTGCCGCAGGCGACCTGGGCGCCGGCGGCCGGTTCCGCGTTGACGGCGGCGGTGGCGGTGCTCTCTGCGTTTGCGTCGAACCAGGTGTCGACAATCAGCGTGACCGAGACCAACACGGGCGTCGTGCACCAGGTCTCCGTCAACGGCGTCGGCGCCGACATTGTTCAGACCCTGTACGTCCACGTGACGACCGCGACCGTCACCACGAAGGCGTCCACCGCCATCTTCAAGGTGTTCAACCCGTTCGCCCTGCCGCTCGGCTTCATCGCCGTCAACGCCACGGCCACCGACCCAGGCCTGTCTGGCTCGCCCACCGTCGGCGGTCGTGACCCAGCCAGACCTCGCGGCAAGCTCGCTGGCGTTCACCGTCCCGGCCGGCGGCCACTTCAAGACCGCGAGCGACGCTAGCCGCCGCTTCGCACGGAGACTTGACCAGGTATCTGCAAGATTACCCAGCGTGCTGAGGCAGTACGGGGGCCGGTTGCGCGAACGGTGGCCGCTCGAACGTGGTGGGGCAAAACTCGAACGATTTCGATCGTCAGCTTACAACACGGCATCACCGTTGACCAAGAACCGGCGGCTTCGTTCTTGTCTGATGCAATTGAAACAAAAAGTGCCTGCGCGTTCGTCAGTCAGGCGTCAGTACCCCCCACACATATTTTTTCTTCGTCTTTGGGCACGTTTAGACTTACCTCCCGATGCTTTCCCTTACTTTGTGAGTTGGTTCCGGCGATGGAAGAGGAGAATAAAAAAACATTGATTTCTTGGCTTTGAAGTCTCGCAAAAACTTGAGCCTGTGCCTGTGCATGTAGCAAACTGTTCCGTCATCGGAGGCGCAATGAATCAGGCGCACCATCGCAATGGTCGCA
>JAIVFJ010000600.1:0-20173 GCA_025765615.1 Zopfochytrium polystomum
AGCAGATAATATAGGAGAGGTTTTTACCCTGTGCCAGTCACACTTGCCTAGCAACTATTACAGTGTGTTTATCATCATCGTGTATCAATAATTCATAACAGAGAAGTAGTTTTTCTCTTTCTCCAAGTTGGGGAGAAGGACCACCCACAAACACACATCTCCACTTCATTCACTCCCCCCACTCACTCACTCAGAGTAGACTGTTTACACCCAGTACTGGTGTGGTTACCACAAGGCATATGTTCACCACATGCAAAGGGACTGCCATGACCACTGCAAGCCAGGAGTCACCCATAGGCCAGAGCCAAAGGCTACCTCAATCCACCAACGTCTTGGAAGAGTTGTGTTAGTTTTGGGTCTTTTGGTGTAAGCAGTGTGCAGGAGCTTTGACCTGATACTGCTCTGCAAGGATGACTTGCAGCATTTTGCAAGTGATGGTCCTTGTAACAGTTTTGTATAAAGACAAACACAAGACTGACAGAAGCCAAGATCAACCTCCCACCACCACCACCTTCAGTAGTGTACACCACAGCAGCCCAACCCATCAATCAGCCATCATAGCGAATTCTTTCATACAAAACTGTTACCCATCCAAATCACATTCCCCTTGGTTCCAGCCAGATCCAATCAGTAGAAGGGGTTGTACGCTTTTCAGATCTGACAACTTTGCGGACCGATCACGGGCGCTACAGAGATCAGACAGCAATTCCATTACTACCATTGGAAAGCTCTTGATCTCCTCTTTCCAGCGAACTTTCCTGATCTCGGATCGGATGCTCCTACGTTGTATCCACCGCCTCCAAAGTCGTCGCCCACTTTTCCAACTTCAACCTCAATTTGCTCGCCTTCCAGACCTCCCCCAGCCGATCCCAAGCTATCATTGGAAAGGCCTGCTTCGGGACTACACGACTGTCACCAACGGCACCCCAAAATCACTCTCCTTCGTGATAAGCGACGTCTTTTTCCATTCAGGGTCACCAGATTACCTCCAACCCTCACCATTAATTTTTGATTTTTTGTCCCCAATTGGAGACAACGACCCCCCCCCCTACCTGACACACACCAAGCTAACAAACCAACTTTTCATCTGCTGCAACACCACCTTCACAACACACCCAAAATCCAACGAAATCCTTTCAAACTTGGCACACATAATCGTCCTGAGAAAACAACATGACTACTGACTCAACCAACAGAACTCTCCAACAAAAATATCGACTTACGCCACTGCATCGACACAAGTTACATCAATGCAGAGCAGAATGATACAGTTGATCCACTAGACCTCCGCAACACCGGAGCCTGTCTCATCAGAGATGGACCATTCCAAGGACAGAGATTCCAATTGGTGCCTCCGCCTCATGGACCAGAGAAACCCTTCTCACCCAAATCACACCTGGTCGAAACCTTGCTTACGAATTGGTTGGCGAATTAGAAATAATTTGCTGCACAGCAGACCAGGGACTTGCAAAGGAGATCATTGACGACTTTGAATGCATCAAAATGGAACCAACTGAAGCCTCAGATGCCTTCATTACCCAATTCACCGAAGCGTAAAATTGAGTCGACAGCTTTGCAAAATCAGCAGATGGAGAACTTCTCCATCATATTCGCCCTTTCCAATAAGTTGTTTGAATCTTTGTTGGCTCACTGGGCCAAGGCCTGTTGGATATGGGAAAAGGAAAAGTTTTTCTTGTTGTCGGCAACCCAGCTCCTCAGATAACAAGTTTAGCGAAACTAATCTCACTCTTCAAAAACCTGTTTGACAAAACAACTATGATAAGCAACACATCGAGCTGGCTGATCAAGCAACAATCACTTGGCTACTACTGCACCAGAAATCATCACACCAACTATTACTATCCTGGTGGTTATCTGCCTCTTCATTTTGATTGAACAACAAACAGCAGAGGTCCTCAAAAACCAACCAGCTCCATCTAGGCTCTTGTGAGGGGCGCCATTATCCTCTCAACATTCAGCCATGCAGTCTCCTGTCAGTAATGATTCATCATTCCATGAACATCAACACAGGCATTTTAGTTTTTGGAGACCTGCACCTCTAACAACTGTCCCTGTGCCCTCTTAATAATACTTACTCATTTTCAACAGGGCATAACAAATTAGGAATTAATGATATGGTGTTTTCCTCGTCTATCAACCCATGGAGTTGGCAGTTCAATTTCTGGATTCCCTGATACAATTATCATTGACATGGCCACCTTTTGAGATCAGAGTGTTTTCAACCACACTGAAACTCTCACCATCAAACATATTAGTGATTGGGATGACCAATAGTTGTGCAAGTGCCAACCCTCACAACCATGGCAACCTTGTGCAATTTCCTCTTGGCCTTGGACTCTGTTACATCAGGCTAAGCCTCTCTTTATCTTTTCTCACATAACTTCAGCACTTCAGCCAGAGACAATTTGCAGTCCATTCATTGATAGAACAAGGACTGGTTGAGTAGTTTAACAATCCTCTAACCATTTTGTAAACAGTCTATTCTGAGTGGTTGCTAGGCAAGCGTGACTGGCACAGGGTCAAAACCTCTCATATATTATCTGCTTGAGCAGAGGAGGAGGAAAACTGTTGACACTGGGTTTCCGTTCCACTTAATACTCGGAGTATTTGTCATCAGCACAAGCCAGCGCCCAGTACAACATCAAACATCATCTTCCACTTAGGGGGGAGGATTCTAGGGATAAGCGAAAGATGATCACTGGCACTGTATTGCCAATTAGATGGAGAATGCTTGGAATAAGTGAACGATGATCATCAGCGCAGAGTTGCAAAGTGGTCTCAGCATGGATTGGCACCAACTTGGCATGGTCTTCTTGGTGCCAGGCTGCTGCCTTGAAAAACGCTCTATCCATTTTAGCCAAATGAAACTGGACTCAGGAGTCAAACTATGGAATACACTATTATTGCTGGGCTTACTTGACCCTGGCTAGGGACCTCAACTCACACATATTGACTGCTTCAGCTTTTATACACAGACATACTAACACACTACACCAGTTCTCACATCACAGGAAATTCCACGGCCATACCTGAATCCTCACCTTGATTGCATCACCCTGATGAATTATCCTAACCAACTTCTGTGACAAAACACAATGTTCCTTGAAATAACTTTTGCCTCATTCTGAGGAGTATCAACGTTTATCTTTATTGGACACTCAACACTAACACTTTTTCAGAGCAAACTATAAACAAGCTCAACCTTGCAAGATTACTGAAGTTCCATTCTCATCTAAGATTCTTCCTTTGCCGAACCAAATCTAACTGACTCTAGATTTCAAACTGCTCTTAATAGAGTCACTCCAGAACAGCTATGTTCTTTGAATGCCTCATGCATTCATCCAGCATGCATTCATGCAGCATAACCAGGATCTGGAAGCTTCAGAGATTGCCCTCAACTTTTGTAATCTGACCAGAAACTTTGTGGTTTGGCTTGGATGTTAGACTTGACAAAAACATTCTGCTGATTCTTTAATGAGGCAGAGTAGAAGACATCAGGCTAAGTCTTTGTTCCCTTTGCTTGCACTAACACTCTTCTACCAGCATAAATTCCACAACATCAGTTGGAGACTAAAGGCAAATCATCATCAAGCAATCAAACTCTGTGGAAACATCTGGATACACTAACTCTCACAAATGCTTTCTACCACTAAATTTGTCTCTATCTTTATTTCCACTCTTGACCAACAAAAACAAAAATCATCCACCTCACACACAGTTACAATTACCATATCATCAAACTATTCAAACCTCAGCAATCTCAGCAAAATTCAGGAAACCTTCAACTATTCATTCCTGCAGATCAGCTTCAGAAACAACACCAACATCACCACTTTGCTCCATTCAGTCACCAGTCACCTTGAACCATCTTTGAACCTGAATTTTGCCAGTTGAACAAGTTGAATTGGAATTGCTTTCAGTTTTCTGCAGCCTCAACAAAGTCAGACAAAGCATCAACCATTCCCCACAGCAGAGTCACTCCAGAAAACAACAACTTCCTCCATTCAGTCAGCATTCAGCTTCAGCAATCAGAATTGGAAGAAGTCAAACTGGAATTGGTAAAAAGTATCAACCACATGGTAATCCACAGCGAAAGTGAATCGGATAACGGTGCACAACTCTGGTGTTGGAGGTGATGGCACGACAGGTTGGATTCCGTGCTACTGCAATTAACGTCACCCCCAGTGGGCCTTACTGGGAGCACTATAGGCATGACTGTGGAAGGCCGGACCGATGTGGCAGACCGGCAATGTGAAATCAACCGAAGGCCCACGAACACTGAAGTCCCAGCTTGTAGGCTAGTGTGGCCTGGACCTGTGTCAGAGGAGGTGGAGTCCTGAGCAGGGAGCCCATTCCGCAAGGAGTACCAACCAGGAGACAGTTATTCTTCTGATGTGCCCAGGCGAGACGCATGGGAATGCGTTGAGGGCAAGCTGTGTATGGGGGAGTGGTCGCCTCGCCTCATAGGGTACTGGGGGGAGCCTAGACCAGCATCGTGCGGAAGGCTCACCTGTGCAGAGTTTTCTCTCGTGCTTTCTTTTGTGTGCAGGGTATCTTAGAAAATCTGAACTAATTTTCCCTAAAGTTCTTAAAGTTAAAACCATCACAAGTAGATTCTATTTCTCTACAACCACAAAACAAACATAGCACTTTAAAGTTTGGAATCCACCACAAACTTCTTACCTTCAGTGTACACATTCAGGCCAACTGTGTTTGACAAGCACACTTTGCCCAGACCCATGTATATGTGCAGACAGCTTTTGAAGTTATTGAACAACCCACAAATGTCAACAAAACCTAGAACAAATGGGCCTACAAGGTCAAACTTTGTGAAGACAGCAGCATTGAGTGCTTCTATGCACAGCTCATGGCTGAGGGCCCCACTTAGTGTCATTGCATTTATATTCAGAATACTCACCCACCTCTTGTCCTAATCAATAGTCTTTGTTAACTCACTGAAATGGCTGCCTGAATCAACTGGGACACTGGCACAGTGGATATCAGCAACACGTACCTCAACAGCATATTTTATGTGCCAATCCGCATTGAGCAGTTCATTACCACTGCACTGACTGCTGGAGTTGAACAGCCACCTAAATCAAACAGTTGTCAGGAAAGTCATGCAATCTTCTGGGACTACTGCATCCTCTTTTAAAGCCTATATCAAGGATTTACTTCAACGCCATGCCAACATTATCAACAACCACACTGCAGTAACTGCCCTTCCCAGTAGTCTCAATCTTCAGCCATGTGGGATTGACCAAGCAGCTCCAGACCAGAGACTGTACCAGGCAATCCTTGGTGGCATCAACTACCTTGCAACACACACGCGACCAGACCTTGCCCCAGCAGTTTCATACCTTGGTGCCTTCAGCAAGGATCCTAGCGAGCAACACATGAAGATCCTTATTCCGGTTCTCGAATATCTCAACGGTAATAGTGAGTATGGTTTATTCTATTCTCGCAACTGCACAGATATAGCCAGTTACTCCGACACTGCCCATGGTGTCCACTCAGATGGGAAATCACAGCCTGGCTACTATGTTCTATTTGGAGGAACAGCTATTAGTTGGACATCTGTTCAGAGCAGTACTGTCATGCTGTCACTGCAGGAAGCTGAATATGTAGCTGTGTCTGAACTGGGACGAGAACTTAAGGCACTATCCCAACGCTACTCAGCACTTCAACCTCTGCCTCCAACTCCACTTGTCATCTACACTGACAACAGCAGTGTGATCAACCTCAATTCAAATGATCTTTACACCAATCAGTCAAAGCATATCATGGTAAAGTATCATTATATTCAAGAACTTGTGGAACAAAAGGTAGTACGGCTTGAATGGATTGCTGGAGGAGAACAGCCTGCAGACTATATGACAAAATCTCTCTCAGCAGCTCTCAGTGAATACCATTTGAGTCGCACTGGTCCTTGTTCCTTCTCTTTCCTCTGATTCATTTTTTCTTATCTGTGAAGCTGTTTTCTTCTTTGTTCTTTTTCATTACTTTGACTCATTTTCTTTTACCTCTGAAGTTCAATATGTGCCCCCATCCATTTTTGTTAGTGTGGTCTGTCCTTTCTGTTCTGCCATCCGATGGCCAGTCATACCTGTTTGTGATTCTTCTTTCTCCGGTGTACGGTTTCCTTAAGTTGACTATGGCTTAAGGTTTTCCTCTGTGCCGGCCTTTGCTCCTGCCCACAGCTTAGGGGGGAGTGTTAGTTTTGGGTCTTTTGTTGTAAGCAGTGTGCAGGAGCTTTGACCTGATACTGCTCTGCAAGGATGACTTGCAGCATTTTGCAAGTGATGGTCCTTGTAACAGTTTTGTATAAAGACAAACACAAGACTGACAGAAGCCAAGATCAACCTCCCACCACCACCACCTTCAGTAGTGTACACCACAGCAGCCCAACCCATCAATCAGCCATCATAGCGAATTCTTTCAAGTTGAAGGCACTGAGTGCAAGTTCTGTGCAGAGATTCCAAGCTTGGCCACCAACAGACACACGGGCAAGTCTGAGCTCTGCCTGCACATGCGACGCGCCAACGCCATCTCAGCCAGGCTCCAAATGCAGCACTTCACACCAGCTCAACAAAACCATGCTTCAGCCTCAGCAACCAACTTTATCATTGCCGATCGCTTCCAACAACAAAGTTCCTCTATCTTTGCCTCATCCAGCTGCGACAGAGTCTTCAAATGGTCATATTGTATTGCCCAATGCTGGGCTAACGAAAATATCTGAGAGCCATTCACTTGGAGCTTCCAATGTTAGTCTGAAGACAATGCTATCTGCAAATGGTCCAGCTCCGATTTCCAAGACTCAATCAGGTTAAGCTTGCGAGAGCTGTAAAAAAAGGAAAAAAGGATGTGATGGGTCTGACAAAGAGTGTGAGAAACAACGTGTGAAAGTCGTCAGCAGCAGCAGTAGGCAGTCAATTTCTTCGTTTTTCACTCTCATTTGATCAACCAGAAGGGCAGAGGGGCTTGAGTGACTTGATTAAAGCCGCGAAGCACGTTTGCACAAGAGACATCAATTTATTCGACAATGAACCCTTGTTTTTGAGCGAGATAAAAAAAAGCCAAATTTAAATTGGGCAAGGTCTTTCCAAACGCCCCAGCTAATTATACCGCCTTATTTCGACGCCTTCGGCGTCGGAAACCCTTCTGCTGCCGGCCGTCGGAGCATCGGAGCCGACGCCGTTGGGCGGCATCCCCAATAGCCCGCCTTCCATTTGTGTGGATGCTGCCGCCGTGGTTGTCTGCAGACAAGTCACGTGACATGTCCTCTCTCCCTCCAATTTGCAGACCCGGCCACAGTGAGGTGGTGAAACAGTTTTTCCGACCCACATCGCGATCGTCAGCCGCCGCCGACGCCATCCTGCAGAGACCGGCACAGCTCGGGGCCCCCGACAAAACGCGAGCAGCTTGATCTACTCACAGATGTGAGTTGAAATGACGATCTAATTCTCAGTTTGTTTCTAATTGTGAATCGATCCGTCGTTCCTTCCCTCGTCCACCGCCAACAATACCATCGTGCAGCACACCGACGCACGAAGCAGTGACAATATCGTTCTCGCTTCGTCTAGTTGTGATTTGTCCAACCCCCCGATTCCTTTCCGCCCCCCCCATTCGTTCCCACTGGCGTTCTTCAGTCTGCATCAACATCCCTCTTGCGCTCCCTGGTGAGACCCTGATCGCAAGTAATTTCCACGCACAGTATAGAACGCACAGTATAGAATGACAGCTGATCACCCCATCGTTTCTGTGAAGAGAGTTGTGGCATGACAGGAACCAAAAGAAGTCAGCAAGCCGCCATGGAAGGCTCTGCAAAGCGTCAAACCAAGAAACCGGATGTTCCAGTCATCGAAATCAACAAGATTGGGATTCGAACAAGAACCGTCAGGAGGGCTCAGAGAAGGGTACAGTGCTGGGAGCTGCAATGCAGAACATGAACGCATCATCCACTCCTTCTTGTTTGTTTCACTAGGCGGCAAAAAAAGCACAGCAACTTCTTGCTGGGAGTGTGCTACCCCCGTGCCAGTTGTCAGGCCCAAGTGCAGCGCTGCAACCTGCTTCTTCTACTACACGTTTGCCAGCACCTCCTGCAGCGCCTGTCGGACCAACGGCGCCTGTCCTACCAGCGGAGTCAGTTGGCACTCTGAAGGAGAACAAGTCAGCCAGAAGTGCATCTCCAGAAAAGAAGCCGAAGGTGGGGCAAAAATCTCAGTTCCTCAAGTTATCCAGAACACTCATGATTTTACTAGGGGCCTCTGAGCAAGTCTGCTGGACCTGCATCTCCAACTCCTGAAAAGAAGCCAAAGGTGGACAAAAATCCTTCACTCAAGATATACTGAGCACTAGTGTTTTTTACTAGGAACGTAGGAAAATATTCTCCCATCAGCATGTGCTGAAAAAAATGGCAAAGATGATGAAGAAGTTCCCTGTCGGCAAGGAGATGTGGTCACTGACAGATTTTAAGAAAGCCGGCGACGAGGAAATCAAAAAGAAAAACTACATCAGTGAGGGTTCTTGGTTTTATTTGTTGCAGAGTCTCACAAAACCTGTAGCGATTAAATTGACTAAAAAAGAGGAAACCGCGTTCCGCAAAGCGGGGACTACGAAAATGAGTGAGGAGATGAGAACTATGCTTGAACGGAAGTTCCTTGACGAGAATCCAAAGCCAAAGCCACCATGCCACCTGCGAATACTCACCCATTCAAACAAGACTGTGCTTCTCCTCTTACCTATTATTGATCGGAGACTGGGCTGGGAAAACTTAATACGTGGTAGTGAGAACGACAACCTAGTTGACGAGCACGGCCTCAAAGAGCATGACGCAAGCAAGTGCAGTGCCTGTTTGAAGATTAAAAATGCTTTTGATGATGCAACCAACGTGCTTCTAAACTATCACAAAGGGAAAGGCAATGAAGCAGAAGCCAATCAAATTGCAGCTTTGAGGAGCCACAATTACATTCCCAGCGGGTCTGGACGAGTGCCGCTCTGC
The DNA here is from genome assembly GCA_025765615.1 of Zopfochytrium polystomum. Classification (NCBI taxonomy): domain Eukaryota; kingdom Fungi; phylum Chytridiomycota; class Chytridiomycetes; order Chytridiales; family Chytridiaceae; genus Zopfochytrium; species Zopfochytrium polystomum. Next base: position 9,023 of record JAIVFJ010000600.1, read on the forward strand.
ACCATGAGACAAAGCTGCTTTCGACTATTGAATGCGTTTCGGAACGTGACACCTTGGCGGTGTCGCAGGTCTGACAACATGAGCCCCCAGCAGTGGGCTGCTGCAGCATACTGCAGGGCCTTGCACTTTGGCATGTGGTTCCAGCAAGGCCACCACAACGGCGGGGTCCTTCCCTCGCGCGAGAGCATCCTTACGTCCACCATGACCAACGACGTCCACAGGTTTTTGTGGGAAATAGCCCACGTCACAACGCTTGCCAACGCTGCATTTCACGCTGTGGACCCCGTCATGTATGAACAGCAGTTCAAAGACATCCAAAGACTGATGGAAAAGTCCGGCTTTCCTGGTTTCGGGGGATTCATGTGCTGTGCCATCAACTGCAACAACAATCACGGGGTTCACATCGATAATGACCAAGCGAACACACTGGCGGCCAATATTGTTTCTGGCAACTTTCAGAGCGGCGGCCACTTTTGTCTTGTAGACTTTGGACTCCGCCTGTGCTTCCCATCTGGCTCACTCATGCTCTTTGACACATCTTTTCGGCACATGGTTACAGAGTTCGGGGCCTACATTCCGAAAGGGGGACCCCCTAAGGACAAACCGGACCCCTCCGTAGCGCCTGCGGAGAAATCCCCGAAGAAGAAACGATCAAGGAGCCGGCACCGCACTAAGAGAAGGAAGTTGGAGGATGGCGTTTCAGATTTCACTCGGATCACTCCTGTATCGCAGCAGCAGCAGGAGGAGGAAGAGGCGGATGCACCGGAGGTGGCAGAGGCAATCCAGAATCTGGAGCAGCAGTTCTACTATGATGGCTATTGTTTGGATGATCTCCTCCACGAGGACCCCGACAATGATGATGCTGACGATGGAGATGACTCCAGTACGTACTACATGAACCCTTCTATGCCTCCGTTGGACTATTTACGGAATTTCGACGTGGAGGAAACCATTCAACATGATGAAGACAAAGTTAGTGACGACGATGAGGACCACTCTGGGGACCAGTTACTGTTGCCGAAAGCAATGGAGTTGGTAGAAGATGCTATACCGAGGCTGACTCAGTTTGTGGAAGACTATTTTGCAGCAGCTACGTTGGAGAAGAGGTACAACCTTCGGCGCAATCGGGACGACAGTGGGACAGAGGTTCGATCGACGACGGAGGCCTCGACATGCCGCAAGAGGAAGAGAGACAGCTCGCCGTCTAGGGATGGAAGTCTGGAGACAAAAACGCCATCGCCCGTCACTGTGCAAGCGTCAAAGGGCCCTTCCGCTGAGGCTGAGGCTGCTGCTGCAGTGCCCGCTTCGGCCGAGCTCCTGGAAGCTCGCAAGTTTTGCTATCCCTCTGTCGACAGGTTCACTATCGTGTTTTTCAGCAATGTTGGTGTGGTGAAGAGTTTCCTTGCCACTGCGAGCGAGGCGAAACGCCCACCCAAGGGTAAATCCCCACAGAAGAATGCAAGTGACGCAGGGTTAAGAGAGGAGACACAAAAAGACAATGAATTGAAAGAAAAGAAAAAAACGAGAAAAGAAGTACAGTGCTGTCCGATGTCAGCACGCCCCACCCAGTCTTTCTCTCACTCTCACCTTCTCACTCGCACTCTCTCACTCACACACATGCACACACACACACACACACACACACACACACACACACACTAGGGGGCAGACTGGCAGCGCGGGTTAGAGTTTTCCACCCCACCACCAACATGCGCAGGTGGGGCTTGCGTGGGGCAACGACAACGCACTGCTGCCTGCACCCTGCCATTGTTGCCCCTGCAGCAGCAGCGGTTTCAATCAGAGAGGGAAGCAGCGGTGCGACCTGGACAGCAAGCTGGGCCTTAGCCGCCGAAGCCTCAGCAATGCTACTGGCAATGAACAGCGCCCGTCGACCCATACTGCCTGAGTCTGACTCAGCGCCGTGATGCTGTTTAGGTCTGGGACTGCGCAGTCAAGGTGCAGAAGGTGTGCAGTGGAGGCCCGAGGCGCAACAGTGTGGCGCCCAGCTGGGGGGTGGGCGGGAAGGGCTGCAAGGGCGTGCTGCGGCTGTGGCGGAGGATATACTGCGGCCGTGGCGGAGGATATACTTGCTGCAGTTTCACGGGCACGGGGCAGCCGCAGAGGACAGTGATGGCAACAAGGAGGGAGCTGCAGTAGCGGCCGGCAACGAGGGGTGGGCCGCAGGGTCATCGTTGGCGCGAGGGTGGCTGTGGTGTGACGGCTAGCTGCAAGACACCGCCGCCATTTTTGGCGCCACAGTGGGCCAGAGGCGTAGTGGCGGCGGAGGTGAGGGGGGCTATCAGAAGCGGAGCGGGAGGAGACGGGGGATGGCCCTGTCCCAACCGCCGCAGGGATGGCGCCGGTCAAGCTTTTGCAGTGCATCAAGACCAGCAGGTACGTCACCTTTCTTCCCCACCAGACTTTCACCTCTGCAAACTTACGCTCCCTTGGTTCCTTCTGCCCCTGTCAAAAAAATATTGCAGAAGTGCGGCGCTCCGCCCTGCAACCCTCTCCTCTTCCTCCTCAGAAGACAACCCCCGCAGACACACACCAACGAGTACTGCCACCTGTGACTCCCTGCTGCTGCATTTTGATGACGCGGTTGTGGTGTGGACGGCAGTCGACAATAGCAGCAACCACACCAACGGTGGGTTGCAGCTGCACACAATTGCTCATGGTGTCGGCGGGGACGGGGACGCTGCTGCAAACCAATTTGTTGCTGTCAAGCCGGTCCTGGTGGCTGACAGCAGGGGGTGCTGCTGGTGGTTGCGGCAATGGGTCTGCGACAGGGATGTGGAGGAGAGCGGCTATGATGGTTCCAGGACGGCAACCTGTGCAAGTCGTTCCGCTCCTTTCTCCTTCTCCTCGTTCTTTGGTTTTTTTCTGTCAATTTCTTCGTTTTGTTATGGTTTTTTGAATGAAGTCTTCCTCTCACACCGTCCTCACAGCATCCCGACAGTGGTTTTCTTTTCTTTTTTTTTGTTTTGTTTCATTCCTTCCTGTTGCTGCGGGAGGAGTCAAATACTTTGCTCGACGATGAAGGTACGATCACCCCCCTCCCCCTTCCCCCCCAAAGCAGATCAAGTTACGATACATGAGGTGTGGCAGTCAGTGGCCACAGCACAGGTGCGGTTTTGCTCAAGCTTGCCTCCATCATCCCAACTGTCGCCTTCTTGGTGTTGAATGGTTGAAGGTAGTGTACCAGGCCGAACTGCGCTTGTATGGTGCGGTGGCAGCAGCGGCGGTTCCTGGCGGCAGGGTAAGATTGTGACTCGGGCATCCCAGATGCTGACAACCCTCTGCCACCAGCACCGAAAGCAAGCCCCGGCCCACAAATTGTTTGTTGATTGCGTCTGAAGCTTTCTCGTCCTTCTACTGCACACCCACACCCGCCGTGCCTGTGGGCAGTGGCAACAGCTGGATCACACTCGGTACTAGCCGCCACACCCCGTCACACAACCTCTGAAAGCTCCTCTTGCAGCTGTACAAGTACAACAGCCTCCCGTGACCCACTGCGCCCGCCATTGTCCCAGTGGCAGCTGGAACCTCCGTTGCCAGCGATGATAAAGTTTGCGCACCTGGGCGGCACGCACGTGCTGCAGACAGCTGCTAACAAGTGGGATTCGGTGGCGGGGCAGACAGCGCTGTCGGTCTGGGGTCGACATCGTTGGTGGCTGCCACAACCGCACTGGGCGATGCGGGGTCGGAGCTTCAGGTGCAGAGGGGAGGATATCTGCTGCTTTGTTGGTGGGTGGGGGCGGCAGTGGGGAGGTCGCGGGGGAGTCAATTTGACAGTGTTGTGTCAGGGGTTGCGGGCTCAATGGCAGGGGCTGGAAGTGGGTGGGGCATGGCATGCTAGCGCAGACTAAGCTTGGCGACGTTGCTGGACGCGATGGCCAGCTTGCCAGTTGCCGAGTCTGCGGCTTTGGGGGAGACCCGCCAAGGTTCCTTTTTCGTCATGGAGCTCCAGATGGGGAATAGTGGAGGGGCACTGCTATCGCTGTCGTTGTCGCTGTCGCACCCCCCTCTTTGCACTGCATGGTATGGGGAAAGCAGGTCTCCCCGCACAGTGGTGGGGCAGCAGGCGGCGCACTGTGGCAGACAAAGAGCAGCAGCAGCAGCAGCTTCTTTTGTGCCAGGGAATGGAAATGGGAACGTCGGCAGAAGCGGGATGGAACTGCTGGGTAGGAGCTGGCGATCAACCTTTTTTCATTTCTTCTATTATTTCAATTTTTTCCTTTGGTTTTTTCTCTCTCCTTTGTCTTTGCTGTACTCTTTCTAATCCATCTAACACCTTTCTTCCCCTTTCCCCCCCCCCCTCCTCTCAGCAACATCATCATATCCACTGTGGCCACTTTCTGCACTCTCACAATCCTGCTCTGAGCCATGGCAGCTGCTGTGCTATGGGCTCTTCATTGAGTGTGACTGCAGGAGCAGTGCTGTGTTCACAGGCAGAGCTGCGCCCCACTGGTGCACCAGCATAATGACTATCTAATTCTCTTGTCTTGCTCCTCACTTCTGCACTTGCTACACCCTTCTTTGATTCTGCCTCCAAAGCAAGCTAACAGAATTTCTTTTCTCGGCATGCAGAAACGAGTGAAGGTTGTATACCAAGATGGAAGTGGAAGCAATCTGTGTCGCCGATCTGGATCTGGAGGTGAGTGCACATGAGCATGTGTGTTGATTATTTCTTACTAATCCTTCAAAGAGTTTCTTTGTGGCTGTTGTTTTCTGTTCTTGCATGGAAGCCCGGCAGAGATTGTTTCACACTGTGCGTCATGCGACGGTCCGAAAGCAGTTGGTGCTGCCAGTTTGTCAAGAGAGCTTGAAAGTGAAGATTTGGACTCAGATTCAAGTTTGGTTGCAGCTCTGAAGATCCCACTTTCAGACAAGACCTCAAGTGTGCATTCAAATTCAGATCCTGGTGTGTCCAGTTGCTTAGAAGATAAAGTAGTAGTGGCAAATTCAGTTGAAAGTGGTAAGTAAACCTTGTGTTGTCTGTAATCATGGTGATGGATCATTTGTCTGAATGAAAACCTCTTTTTCAATTTCTCTTTCACTTTTTTTATTTTTGTTATTCTTTGTTTTTGCAGGGATGACACTTGCGCTGGCAAATTCTTCAAGTCCTCAAAATGCAGATTCAGATTCAGAGAGCCATGATGGTTTTGCAGTAGATGAAAGTGCTAGTGATCCTGTAGCCATGGATACTGATGGACCTGGATCTGTCAAATCAGTCTATGTTAGTAGTGGTAAGTTTTATTAAATCTCAGTTTGCTTGCCTTATTCTCACAATTTTGTTGAAACCTTCCTGGCAACATCACCCAAGTTCAGACGATTCAGCTGTTGGCATTGGCTCTGACGATTTCAGAATGGCTGGCAATGATGATTTGCTAGCTGTTGAGCATAGTGCTGATTTCAACCAAGATGGTGGGTGTTGTGATTTAATCCCACGAATTTCAAGCTATTCTTCTGTACTCAAGCATTTTTCATACACATTTGCCCTGGTGTCCTACCCCCCGTTGACAGATGTGAGGGAGCATGCAGGGTACATTTCCAAGTACAAGGCTCTGGTGTGCAAGCACTGCAAGGCTGCAGTGAGCCCGGTTGATGTCAGAAAGCATGCTCGAAATGTTCATTCAAACTTGAATCCAGAGACTTTATCGGAGCTTGTTGTTCAGCTGGTGAATTTAGCCTCTAAGCATTCAGCCTTGCACCCTGCTGAGATTGCTGTTCCTCTCCCTGCTCAGTTGAGAGTGCCTGTTTTGGATGTGTGCCGAGGCTTCAAGTGCACTGGATGTTCTGCTGTGTTTGTGAGCAAGACTAGATTCCACCGGCAAGAATATCATCTGGACTCCAGCTGCCTTTGCACAGTGGACACAATGGTTCCTGTGGAGGCTGCTCAGCGCTGGACACGGTTTTGCAGGATGTTTGAAGTGGAGTCAGGTTGAGTGAAGTCTGTGCACAATCCTTCTGATTATGACGATGCACTGGATGTAGCTGCAAGGGAAAGGGATTCTGGTCTGCTGAGTATGCTGAATGAAAGTGTGAAGAACGTCAGGGATCTTTTTGCCAGTGATGTGGAAAGTGTTGTAAGGGCCTCAAATGGTGCCGTCCAACCCTCAAACTGGGCGGAAATGCACCAATGGCACCAGCTACTCTCTGGTTGTGACCTACATTTGATATCTTCCTTGGCGCAGCAACCAGAGAGGAAGGCCACTTGTACTTCTGACGCTGAAATGTCTCTTGTGCTGAAGGAAGATCTGTTTGTCAAATTTCTACTGGAGGCACATGTTGAAGCAAAAGCTGCGCCTGATGTGGTGAGGTATGCGCTCAATCATGATCGGCCAGACAAAGAGGCTGCTGGTCGCCGGAAATTTGGTATTATGGACAAAACAGCCCGGGATTACTCAGTGTCCTTTGTTGGCATGATCAGGATATTTCTGCGAGCCTACAGGCTTGAACCAGAAGAGCTCGCAAAGATCCCCGCAGTGCGGATTGCATTTGGCAAGCACAAGGAAAGAATTGAGAGGCTTGTTAATGCTGAAGCTTTGAGCCAACTACGCACGGAATTCTTTCAGTTTTGTGTTGCTCTCCTCACAGAATTCGATGGAGGTGCAAGGAAACCCTGTGCAGCAAAAATTGCTGTTGCTTGTTTGGGTGTGGATCCAAGCAGGAATCTCGCATGGTGTGAGCCATGGAATTTTAGCAAACCCCTCTCTGGGCTGATATACCACTTCAGAAGTGTGGGGTACTTTTGCCTGAAGAAAGCCCATGTCACTGTGGCTGGAGTGGCTCAAAGCAGCAGCAATAGGAGTCTTATGGGAGATCAGGATGATGCAGCCAATGCACCAGCTCCATATGATGATGACAATGAGCTGGAAAAGCTTGTGATTGATTTTATGGAATTTCGCTCAAAGTTCCTGGTGCTGTCTGCAAGCCATGTGTGCAACTATTTTCACCGAGCACAAGCTTACTAACCCTGACCTGGGGAAATCCATCGTTGTAGTACTTAATTGCCAAGCAGTCGTTTTCTGTTATAGCGCTGAGGCTTAGACTCGATGGTAGCATTATAGAGGAGCTGTCGTAAACAGAAGCGTACCAGATCCCTGCCTCCTGTGCATTTATCTCATGCGCTAGGCCCAAAACATGCCCCAACTCATGTGTCATAGCTACAACAGATCTTTCTAAAGTTCTGGCAACCAGCCGCGGATAGTTTATTAGCACTGTGTTCGTTGTCCTACTGTAATCGCTTGGGAAAAAGGCACAAGCAATCGCGCTCGGGTCTCCACAGACGGTTGTGTCTTGTAGTTTGAACCATATCGATGCTAAGGAGGCCGATTCTGTATAAGTGATTTTCGAAGTGAAACCTCCTTCTGGCTCATTGCACCCTGTCCTCCACCTTTCGATGCTTAATGATATTATAGCGGCTGCTGTCTCTATGGAGTTTTGAAGAGTATCTACCGCAACAATGGTGTAAGTTATCGGGGCACCGGACCATATCACCAATATCCTCTCTTCTGGGGATGTTTCAAGCATCCACTGGGACCTCCTTCTTAAGCGTTTCTTCAAGGATGGGCTGGCTGTCGAATTGTTGGTTGAGACTTTTTTTTTTCTTCCTCGTCGTGGCTTTCTGTCAAAGATTCTGCTTCTAGTGCAAGAAACTCTTCATATGTGACATCTATATAGCCTTCCGGTAGATAGTTGCAATGCTGAATTTCCTCTGTCACTTGTATGCAAGTTGGAGATGGTGGGCCGGGCTTCCAAGGGTGTGGTTCGCCCAGTGGGAGTAGTGGCGGACAAGGCTGCCCATCACACTCCGTTTCAGGATCAATGTACTCGCCTTCTGCATTGTAGGGACCGAATTTGCCCCAGTCATCAAGGCTCCAGTTACCCGCCCTAATCTCTTCAGGTGTCTTCATCGCCGTCACCTGCCATTTGCGCTTGACTAGACTTACGCATAAGATTGCTACCAGTGAAACAACTGCTATGACCCTTGTCATTTCAATTGTTTCTACCTCTAAATCTTTGATGTTTTCCTGTCAATCATTCTTAGACAGAGCAATTATTCATCGGCTATTGTTGAATTCACGAGGTACAGTGTTTCTTGTGCCATTGCGCGTTGTCTTGTGCGATATCAATCCCTCGTTTCCCAGCAAATGCGGAGTCAGAGCTGTTTTAAGATCATGAAACATATGCTTCATGCAATTGGAATGAGGGAATGTACCATAGAAGCAGAGGGTGAGATTGTAACGATGAAACCATGTAGTGACTTGTTCTTATTTCTTGAGAATTGAAGACTATTCCTTAGTAAAAGGATGGTGTATACTATCAAGCTCGAAGATCATGATTGTTCCCGTCATTTGTATTTAAGAACGTGACGAGGAGAGCGATTGCATGTTTACATATATTGTCAATATCATTTCGGATTTGTCCAGCTGTGGTGAATATTCTACCCGCGATTCTAATTTGATCAGCCATGTGGCCATCCGCAGACAACAGCCCTTGCACATCATCCGTATTCTATATCTGCCTTAATTCCAAACGTTGTGATGAAATTACATAGCTATCATCGATTAGATCCCTCAGTGGAAAGAAACCACGTGGAAACATACGCTCAAATGTTAAGGATCCAATCTCCCTTGCAATTTCGTCTTTAGAGGGCCTTGGAATGCCTCTTTCAATTGTTAATAGTTTCACGCATGACGCTTGACTAGTCAAATCTCTTGTCATATTGTAATTGCTACCTGGTATGAGCCCTGGAACTGTTTCTACTGAAGCTGAAATGTATAAGGAATCCTTTACAAGTACGTAGGCATAGAACAGATACTGTAATGGTGTCAGCACATAATATCGCGTTCCATTATAAGCACACCGTGCGGGAACAGGTGTAATCAGCAATTTCGGTGCCTGGATCATATATTGTAGAGAGAATGCAGCAAAGCAATTGGTAGGGATCGCATACAAGTTGCAGAATCCAGCATTTATCTCAATCGTGGAGAAAGTTTCCTTTCGTGTGGACAAAGCCTCAGGCTCCACAATAGAATCGGCAATGTTAAAGGGCGCATGTTCAATCGACATCGTACTAACGCTTACTGACTATTGAATTTCGACTTTGAACTTTAAGTTGTTGAGTCATTTGGGACTGAAATAAAAATATATGTTCTGTTGTCACAATCGTTAAAATAAATCTCTCAGCACCCTCAACTAGCATACCCAAAATGCAGCAGACTGCCATTTGGACCGGTATACCAGAAGTTAGAAGAGAAATAGCAACAGGAAAAGAGCGGGCTCAGAGGCTAGAATTTGTGACTCAAGTTCATATTCGTCATGTGGTGAGCATGACATAAAACTGCCAGAGGCCATGTCCACAGCGGATGAACGGTTTACTTGAGTTTCCTCCTGTTCAACCAGGGAGTATCTCATCTGTTATACACATCAGCAACCGAATAGTCGTAACACCCTCGGCCAGGCTCCTGATCACCGGCCGTCGCATTACACCCAAGCGGATCACTTCAAGAGTAACCAGATGGAGGGTTTGCTTCTACTGAGTATTTGATGTTTCACGCAGACTACCGTACTGTGATTGGTGCATTCGGATAGTTCATGAATCAAAAGGATCGTTCTTTAGAATTCAAGAAGTTAATGCACGAAAGACCTGGCGTTACCCATAATGCAAATGCCTACGTAAAGATTTAATCTGCCAAACGTCGATTGAATCTTGTCAATTATGAATTCCAAGGTTATTTGTGTCAGTGAGTTCCCCTTCTTGAAGCTCGATTATGACTGTAAGATAAGGTATAATCTTACGGAGTACACCTCAGCTCAGGATGCTTTCATAGACGCGGAAGTGAAATCATCAGTTAAGTCTCCCGATGGTACATACAAGATTAAGCCTGTTCAGGAAGTGGTGAGATCAAGCCTTGCTCCTGAGCACGGCACTGCGGAGTATCTTGAGTCTCTTATTGAAGTTATGAGGGTCATTCTTCGTTCTAAATTTGGAAATGACAACCCAGAGATTCAAGAACAATTGAGAGATCTAGGGGAAGGCCCCATCTCCCATATCAATTCTGACGGTGATGTGTTCTGGGGAATTCAGAAGGGATACGGACACAATTTCCTTGGAAAATTACTGGAAGAGGTCAGATACTTCTTGCAGAATGATAGGCTTCCTGAAACCACTATGATCATCGATGTTCCTGAGGTTGGCGTTGATGGTTGCCTTGCTAATTTGACCAAAGCACAGAGGAAAGCAATAAAATGTGCTGAAGACGGCAAGAGCATTTTGATAACTGGTGGCGCTGGTGTTGGCAAGAGTCACACTCTTCTGAGGATAATCGCATCTCTCAAGTGGAAATACAGCCATTCCGAAAGCGCAATTGCTGTTCTAGCCCCCACTGGAATTGCAGCTTCTCTAATTGGAGGCAGAACTCTTCATTCATACTTTCAACTACCATTTGTAGAGGAACAATGGGATTCTGTTAGGGCCCGGTTGGATAAGCCTTATATGATGGATCGTTACAGAACACTGAGAGTCATAATTATCGATGAAGTTTCGATGTTGCACTGCAATCTCTTCGAACTTGTCAAGGAGATACTTGGTGCTGTTATTAACTACCGAAAGAGAGTCCAGCGTATCAGTGAACCAATCCAGCTTATACTTTGCGGTGACTTCATGCAATTACCACCTGTAACTAAAGATTTCAATGATAGTTCCACGGATTACATGATATCTTCCACTGGACAGCTCAGGGACATTATTGATACTGTTGTCCTTCTCAAGAGCAGCTTCAGACACAAGTCAAATACTCTCAGCGAAATTCTGAATGAGATCAGAGAAGGGTACATGTCTGATGACACTGATAAACTCATGAGAATACTGGCCAAGAGAAATGTCAATAAGTTTGAGGGTGGGGTCGTCCCGGTGAGATTGTACGCTAAGAATGAGGCAGTGACGTCTTATAACAATGCAAAGATGCAATCACTTAAGGGTAAGGCTGTAGGATTCAAGGGTATCTTCTCAACTGACGATCCTGATGCAAGGCGTAATATCATGTCCTCTATACTGGTACCCGAAGAATATCACCTCAAGGTTGGTTGCCAAGTCATGCTGACTAGGAATCTGAGCCATCAGTTGTACAACGGATGTATCGG
>JAIVFJ010000601.1:0-20110 GCA_025765615.1 Zopfochytrium polystomum
GAGGGACACAAAAAAGATAAACCACAGTGAACCACACATACCGCCCACAGGATTTTCGGTATCCGTCAACTTCACACCTTTAAAAGGAAACACACTCCCATCCATATGTCTTACCGCTTATCATCAGTTCTATTGTTGACGCCGCACGAAAAAAGTCCACCCCTTGGCCCTCTTCCCACGCCTCCTGATCCCCTTTCCGGTTCTTCCAAAGACACCGCAAATGGGTGAGGTCGTGCTGACGAGAGAGAAAAAATCGAAACGCCCATTCACCGATCCCCGTTGCGCCCCAACGATCCGGACCCGTGCGATCCGACGGCGGTTCGTGAGAGCCCTGGCGATCCAGCCGACGTCGCAGCTGGCGACAACGACGCCTGGCGTTCGCGCATCTTTCCCTTTCTTGCCGACGCCGGACTGCGGGATCCGGCGGCCGTCGACGTCGAGGTCGCACCGCCGCCGCCCCACAGAGCGGACGCCGTGGATCCCATGAACGACCACGCGGTCGTCACGACGAGGACGACCAGCGAGACCTGCACCTGCACGAGCACGCGCGCGGTCTCGGCGACGCCGAGGCTTGGCGGGGCCAGGCGGCTTGCAGCGGCCGCTTTCGCCACGACCGCAACACGGCCATCGTCGGCCGACGCGGCGGTCACGAGGCCGCCGCCGCTGCCGCCGTCGAACGCAGACGCGCGCCGCCTCCGTGCGGATGACGACAGCCCCGCCGACGCCGACGAAGCCGGCAGGTCCGCTGGGGCGTCCGTGAACTCGTCGTCGTCGTCGTCTCGTCCTCGTCGTCGACATCATCGACGACACCGTCCCGCTCCGCGCCGTCAAAGCCGTCGTCGTCCGCCGCGTCGGCGTCGGTCCGATCGGCCGTATCCCACGCAACGCTGCGGCGGCTGGCCGTGAAGGACCGCTGGCCCCACCTCACGCGCATCGCCGCCATGCGGCTGGCGGCAGAGCCGGGCGGCGTGGCGGCCCCGCGCTTGCGGCCGAGGGTGCCGCGGAGCGGCGACATGCGCACCACGCGCTGGTGCGGGGCCAGCGGGGAAGCCGACCGGCGCACGGTCGGGGGAAACTCGGTCGCGTCCGCGTCGACCGGCGTCGCCGCGGCTCGCCCCCGCGCCCTTCTGAGGTCGTCGTCGTCGTCCTCGGACGACTCGACGAGCCGTCTGACGCGGCTGACGGCGGACGGCGTGTCGATCGCCTCTTTGGCTTCGACGAGCAGCGTGTCCAGCATCCTCGAGATGCGTTGGAAGTCCGGATCGTAAAGCTCCTCGTTGTGGTCTGACAGCAGTGGCGGGGGTAGTGGCAGCGAGTTTGCGCGGAAGACGGGCGTGGAAGGGCGGCTGGGGAGCGCTGAAGCTGGTGATGTGATGACAGGATCGTCCGGATCGACAAAGACCCGACCTCCACCGGGCGCGGACGCATCTCCAGACAACGAAGAAGTATTTGAGCGAGCGCGCGTCATCGGCGTGGGTGTTCCAACGCGAGGTTGATCGAATCGGGCGGAGATTGGGGGGCGATCCGCTTCAGAGTCTGACGGGTATCCGACAGACCCAGCGATCGAGTTCTGGCGTATGACCGACGCCACTTGCTTGAGCTCTCCAACCATACGAGCTAGTTCCGCTTGAGTCTGCACGATATTTTGAACAGCCGATTTCAGCTCATCCGCCTGGTGCATCAAAAAGGATTGGATTCAGTTAGGGAATTCATCATCGAGATCGAATGAACAAGATCCAGCCCAACCTGAACCTCCGACTTTCTCGAAGCTGCCCTACCACCACCGCCGGCAGCAAGGGCACCCAGGAACGCATCCAGCTTGTTGTAGCTCCTCCGCTTGGATGCTCGTCTCGTTTCTGCATCCCAAGCATCGCGATCGGCGGAACCGCTGAGGGGGCTCACCAAGGAAGGTGCGTAGGCGGGCGGTGGCACCCCGTCGTCTGAACCATCCTCCGCATCTCCGTCGTAGCTGCTGTTTGGGGTTTTTTTGCTGCTGTTGATGGCGAGCCGGAGCGATCGCATGGACGAACGGGACTGGAGGCGGCGCGGGGTGCGCTGGGGTGCCGGGGCGTTGTCTTGCGCAATGGTCGGTGGGGAGGGGAACGCGGGAAGTGGAAGAGTAGGAGGAGGAGGATTGTGATGGAGTTGGCCAAGCGGAGGATGACGTCGGGTCGTCGTTGTCGTCGAAGGGCAGTGGGTCCGACGGGAATGCGCCGATGCGATGGGGCGGGGAGTTGACGTGGCTGCTGGTCGGGTGGTGGTGGTGGTGGTGGTGTGGTGATACGCGGTGCTCGCCGCCGATCGCGGTCGAAGAAGGAAGGGGGCGGCGCATGGCGGTCGTCGCCACCGTCGGCGACACCGACGTGGTGGCCATCAGCATCGTCGTGGTAATGCGGTCTGGACGACAACCGCCTGGGGTCGGCGGCGCCGCGGAGTCGGTGCCGTCCATTGAGCAAAGAAACGTGAATTAGTTTGTTGGTTCTGTCTATCTGTCTCTCTCTCTCTCGCTCTCTCCTCTTTCGGGTCTTATGGTTATTCCTCCTAGTCCGAGAGAAGGGTGGCTTTTCATCCTAAAATGTATATTAAAAATTGAAAAAATAGGAAAAACTGTACAAGCGAACGAAAATTTTCACCACGGCGCAAACCAAAGCTTTGGAGTTGTGGGCCTCTCGGCTGTGAAATCAGTGATGCAAGAGGGTCAAATTTGGATGCACACCATACACAGTGGAGGTTTCCGTCTTCGCAACGATTCAAATCGATTTCGCGTTAGCTCTTTTGCGACAATCGTTACTGATTCCCATTCAGTGGCCCTGTGGAAACGGGAGAATCAGGCAGAGTGGAGACGGGATTCCTGTCAGTGGCGATAGCATTCGCCGTCCTTGCGAAACCCGCAGACTGATAAGATAGGTGTTGCCAAACAAAAGTCAATACGAGTTTGCTTGTTTGGCTTGACCTCAGGAATCAAATCGCAAAGCCGTGGAGCAAGGTTCGATTAGTGGGGAGTAACCCGGTGAAAGCATAGTACTAGACACTTAACCGTACAAAATGATGTTCCCTACAACGATTTTTATTATTCTTTTGCGTGCTTCGGTTCCAGTTGGAGCACACTTGCCACTCGCGGTGGCCGCCACTGTGGCGCGCAGCGGAGAGTGACACGCAACCAGCTGCCTGTCATCAAAACTTCTTATTTCTCGGCATGGTGGTTGTTGGCATCCCAAGCAGTTTCTGCGCAGATCGGATCGCTTTCAAACCACAAAATTGTGCACACAGAAATGACGCCTTCGCGGTATTGCATGGTGCACCGTGCCTGCCTGCAGGGACATAGTCAGTGTATTGATCCGTGTGGGCGTGCGCAGGGCTGCGGTTTTTGAAAATCCACTCAAGCGGAATGGAGGAGTCCACCGTGATCCACCCACTCACCATGAGTGAGCCTTCGTCCCATCCTCCCGTCCCATTTCGCCGTGGTCCCACAAACAAGCACAAATCGGCGGCGGGGAACACTCGATTTTCGGACTCGAAGGGCAGATGAACATCGGCCAAGCAGCTACGAGATCTTTTTTTTGCGAGAGGAGAGTAGGAGGAGAGAGAGAGAGAGAAACAGAGAGAGAGAGAGAGGAGAGAGAGAGAGAGGAGAGAGAGCGAAGGAGAGAGAGAGAGAGAGAGAGAGAGTGAGTGAGAGAGTGAGGGAGGAGAGAAGAAGAAGGCGAGGGAACAGAGAGAGAGAGATTCTGACAGATAGACAGACAGACAGAGACAGAGAAAGAAGAGTCACCGCCCGTCACACAAACAAATGGAAGGATATGTCAGCCCCGAAAATCGCCGAGGGCAGCACCAGATTTGTCGTCTCGAAGCTGCTTCCATTTTTCCTTTTTTCGTTTTGTTTCGTTTTTTGTTCTCACGCTAATTCTTTCCTCCTCCTCCTTCCTCCCTTCGGAAAGTGTGACTCGACATGAAGTGTCCTCTGTACACACACGCACACACGCACAGAAAAACGTATAAAAAAGCCCTGCCGATCCCCCCTGTCCCATCATCCCGCAGCAAGCACAGCAAAAGAAGTAAAGAAAAATAAAACAGAAAGAGAAACAAGGCCCGCGCCTCTTTGCACCATCGTCCTCTGCTCCCACTCAACACTCAACAACACTACTACTTTCGCAATCAATGTCCACGTCCAAGTTCTCCGTCATCGACCCCACCCGCCTCGACGCCCGCGCCGAGAACCGCCTGTACCGCTTCAACTACGTCGCCTCCTTCTGCAACTTTGGCGCCGCCGACATCGCCGCCATCCACGCGGCGGCGGGCGCTGTGGCGCCGCTCGTGCCGGCGATCGTCGACGCCGTGTACGCAAAGCTGTTCGAGTTTGACGTGACGCGCGAGTTTTTCGTGGTGCGCAACGAAGGGTTCCACGGCAAGACGGCGGGGGTCCGCCGCGGCGCTGACGGGCGACGACGAGCAGATCCGGTACCGCAAGTCGATGCTCAACAAGTACCTCGTCAAACTGGTGACGGCCGAGTACGACGAAAAGTTTGTCGACTACATCGACTGGGTCGGCCGCATCCACACCACCGTCTCGGTCGGCGGCCAGGTCAAAAAGTCGCGCATCAACGTCGACTACGTCCACGTCAACGCGCTGTTTGGATATGTCTCGTCGTTCATCGTCGAGGCCCTGCTCGGCGCCGGACTGCCAAAGGACGTCGAGACCAAGACGGTGCTCGCGTTCAACAAGCTGCTGTGGATCCAGAACGACTTTTTCGCAAAGTACTACACGACCGACTCGCTGGAGCGCTCGGGCGCGAGCGTGCAGCGGGGCAACAACGCCGCGGGCGGCCTCCTCTCGTCGTCGGCGAGCCTGCCCGTCGCCACGGCCGCCCTCGTTGCGGCAGTGGCCGTCGGCTTTATCGTTGGCAAGCAGCTTTGAAGTGTTTTTTGTGAAGTGTGTGCGTGCGAGTCACACTGTATGCGATGTTCCGTCCGAACGATGTTCTTCTCTCTCTTCTCTCTCTCTCCTCTCTCCACTCTCTCTCTCTCTCTCTCTCTCGCTCTTTCTCGATCACGCACCCTGTTTTTGTAACTTTTTTCTTCTTCTGCTTTTGCTTGTTGAACTCTAAAATAAAGAACACAATCTCATAACCCTGTTCTCGAACATTGCACTGCGACCACTGCAGACAGGAGCAGAGACAGACAGACAGACAGACAGACAGACAGACAGAGACTTGACGCAGGTTGGCTCGGTCTGACTCGGAGTGAGACGTCAACTTCAACCTCTCTTTTCTATCTTTTTCAATAACTGAAGTGGTTCAATCGGTTTTCGAGGGTGCAGTTTTTGCGCGTCTGGTGACTGGCGGCGAATAATGGATATTTTTATGTTTTGCCGAATGGTCGTCGGTCAGCCACGCGAAAACGCCCAAGCGGCCACCGCCGCGAAGACTGCCACCGCCACCGCCGCTGCTGCTGCTCGGCGCGCAAGCATTTCCCTGCCGTTCCTGCCTCCCCTCCGGTCCCTGAAGAACGACCGGGGATCGTCGTAGTCGTCCGCGCCGCCGCCGACAACGCTGCCTGAGCCAAAACCACGGGAACCCGCATTGGACCCCACCGCCGTCGCCTGTGTCCGCGCTGCAGGCGGAGGCGCCACAAAGTACAGGTCGTCCTCGTGCTCCAGCACGTACCGCAATTGTTCCGCCGTCATGAACCCCGCGCGCACAATCGCGTCGCCCGCGGCCTCCTTGGCCGCACGCCCGTCCGCGACATGCACCGCCGCAAGCATCGCCCGCAACCGCGTCGAGCTCATGTCGCCCACCCCGTCTCCTTTTCCTCCGAGCTCGCACAGCACCGCCGCCTCCCATCGGCTCCTCCGTCCTCCCGCCGCGCCGCCGCCGCCACCTACAGCAGCGTCAGCCCGCCGCTTCTCCCGCAGCCGCGCCATCTGCCCGTCCCGCCCGACCACGAGATGGACGAACCCCAGCGGGTCCGCAGACCGCCAGTACCCGCTGTCCGGGTCGACCCGGTCGCTGCCCCACACGACGACGACGACGACCTCCACCGCGCGCTCCGCAAGCCAAGCGCCCTGCAGCCGCGCGCCGAGCTCCATCGGGGAGACGAACGGCTCCTTGAGTGCGCCCTCGGCCCCCGGCGGGCGGACCAACCACCCCGTCGCGGCGTCGGTTGAGGCGCCGCCGCCGTCGGCGCCGTCGTGGTTGTAGCTTTCGTTGTCTGTCGCGGCGTCCTCGCTTCGTGCGTGGTACCACTCTGGCGGCGGCGACGCGAGGGCCATGCGGACCAGCTGCGCACGATGCGGGAACCGCATGACGGTCGGGTGCTTGCCCTCGTCGCCATCGTCATCTGCGGCGGCGGCGACCCTTGCCATCTTGACGGCGACGTAGTTGTGCGACGAGACGGCACAGTACCCGGCGACGACGCGGAGGCGCGGCGAGTGGGCCGTTTCCAGGTGGCGCCGCGCGGCATAGAGGAGGTGGACGTGCTGGAGGTGGACGGGGTTGAAGGATCCGCCGAGAACGAGGATCGCTTTTGGCGCTGCGTCTGCTGGATCCATTAAGGTCTGTAGAGGGGTGGGATGGTCCGGTGTGTGTGGATCGTTTTTTGCTGCGGTTGAGCGGAAGAGTAGTTGTGGCGAGGACTGCGCGCGGTCGACGTGGAGGTTGACTGCACCGAAAACTGCGCGAGGAAAGAGGAGAACACAAGGACGAAAAAAAAAGGAAAAAAAAAAAAAAAAAAAAAAAAAGGAAATGAACTGGGCGACAAATAACATGAGAAGAACACAAAGCGGGGATTGGTTGAATCCAGCTAAAACAATACGGGACAGCAGATTGCGGACCAGATCTACAGGATCTGTGACGGATCGTGAAAGGGGGGTAATGGGTCTCCTCAGTTTGAAGCTACAGACGCTGGCCCGGCCCCGGCAGCGCCGAACAGCCACGACCAGCCGCGGATGGCGGCAAAGGCGAGGAACGCCACGGCCGCGCCCGCGCCTGCAACGCGCAGGAGCCAGCCGCGGACGGTGCGGCGGCGCGCGACGTCGGCGGTCTTCTTCTTCATGCGCTCGACCTGCGCGCGGATGCGGTCGTCCTTGTTGCTGTTGTTCTTGGCGACGCCTGCAGAGGCTGAGGACATAACGAGTAGTTATTGTGGTTCAACAAGGTGGTTCAATTTCGCAAACAGTTTTATTGATTCTCTCAGTTCCGAAGTCACACAACCCATGCTCGATTTGCAGGTGAGAAGTAAAAGAGATCCCCTTCCCCCTCTTGGTTGATTCAATTTTGTAATTGGTAGCTCGCGATTCGCAATGGAGCAAAGGTAGCGTTGATTAAAATTCACGACACACATTCTTGTCGCGGCGGCTGGACCGCTTGGCATAGTTGAGCGACTCGGATGCTGCAGAGCAAGAGGCGATTGCGGACTGTGGTGTGCGGAGGGGAAGGGAGTGCGGGAGCTGACTGTGGATACCACACCGACTTTGTCACCTTTTTTTCAATGGAAGCGATGAAACAGTTTAGTCGTTGTAAAACAATAAATGCCATCACGAGGGTGGGTCCTGATTTCCCAACCATTCAAGAAGAAGGCTTGAAGTATGTTCAGTCCAGTCCCAGCGTTCGGCGACGGCGGCAGCAGCACGACCTCCTCCATCAGAGAGGGCTGAGCAAGGAAATGAAGAACTCCTTCACTCGGCGGTCGAGCATTTTGAAAGTGGAACTAACTTGAATTGACTGCCCCAATCATCAACCGACACACCAACGTTTTGAATGAACAGACCCATGGAGAAAATATAAATAAATAAATAAAATAGAAAGCCCAAACACAAAACGCCTCAAAAAACTGTTTCTGTGCATATTCCTGCCGCAAATTGATATTTATTTCGCTCAACCCGATTTGGTGGCGAACAAAAGCGAAAGCAAGCCGTTCCAGTAGGAAACCAAGCAAGTGTGAGGATGAGCCGCCCTGGACCCCGCCGCCACCACCACCCTGCCGCCGCCGCCTCGTTTCTCGTCTCCAACGACGCGGACCGCGCCGAGCTCGCCGCCCGCCTCGCCGGCCGTGGCACGCCCGCCGCCGCCCCAAACTCCGAAGTCCTTCTCGCCACCGCCACAAAAGTAGGCGGGGAAGGTGGACCGGCGGTTGGCACCGCCACCAAAAAGGCGGCCCCTCCCCTCGCCGCCCCCATCGACCTCGGCAGTAGGCCGCTCCAAGTCGCCGGCGGCTCCGCCTCCAAAGTACACTACAGCGCCGCCGCCGCCGACGCCGCTGCACCGGCCCGTGCGGCACCCCCCTCGCGCGCTGCCATCCACGACGTCGCGACGTTCCTGCTCCGCAACGACACGGATCGGGAGGAGCTCGTCGGCGTGCTGCGAAAAGCCGCTGCTAGCAGCGGCGCGACCCGCGGTGCGTTTTATCCGTCGTCGTCAGCGGTGAAGAAAGAGGAGGCGCAGGAAAAGGCAGCGGCGGCGGGTAGCGCTGAGGTGTCGGGGGTCGGCGCAAATGGTGTTTACGGGATGAAGGGTGGGGATGTGTTTAACGAGCTGTTGAAGCTGGAGGTGAGTGTTTGTTTCCTTTCTCTTCCTCCCCCCTTTCTTTGGCTCTATGCTGCTGGATGTATAGGTCGAATGAAGGAGGGACTGGGTCTCCTGTGCGCTTTCCACCTTCCCAATAAATGTCTCCCTGAGTCAGTGTTTCTAACAAGATCCGCTCTCCTGCACCTGGCAGACTCCCGCGTTGTCGACGGCTCCCATCCTGTCCAAGCTGTGAATGGCAGTGACGTCACCTGAACAGTGCCAGCGAATGGAGACGTCACTCAATCCCCCCGCTCCTCATGCTATTTATATCTGCTGCATCAAATAAAGCGAGTTGTATCGAAAATACCCGAGGAAGAGGAGAAAGAGTATCTGAAGTTGGTTGGACGCTTATCTGTTTCGATCAGAAGTATGCTTTGATGCTGGAGAACCTGGGCAGCAAAAACTCGTCTCGGGCAAATAAACTAGATTCATCCCCACCGAGAGGTCGAGGTTCCTAAATTGAGAGAGAATGGCCATTAAAGAGACCCTTTCTTGTTTCAACAGATTTCCAGTGGTTAACATTTGCCGGCTTGACCTCGTGTCAACTAGATCGATCCGTAGGTGTACCAGGCTTTCTTATTCCCCTTACTTTTTGCGCTCAGTTGGGCAGGTGGGATCTTGCTGCAATAATTTTGATCATATAGAGGCAGAATTTGAGATTTTTCGTTAGTGCACACAGCTAACGCGCGAGCGCGATCGACTGGCCTCTCACACTGAATTTTTACACTCTTCCTCACCATTATTTCATGGCACACGCTCTCTCGCTGTCTCTATCTCTCTCCCCCTCCTCCCACTGTCAGACTTTCCCACGAGTGACGCAACTCAATCGCCATTCGAACGAACGGCACCACTGCGGTCACGTGCACCACCGCCACCCTACGCCGACGCCGCCGACCCACGCGTCGCCGATCTCAAGCGCGCCGCGGCAGCGCTCACGACCTTTGCCCGCCGTCGCCGTCGCCGAGCTCGCGGCGTTCTCGGACGGCGTGACCGGCTCCGCGCGCGGACCGACCGGGAAGCCGCCGCCGAGTTCGCGGCGCGGGTGGTTCGATGAGCGAGGGGGGACGCGGAGGACTTTGCGAGCACCGCGTTGGGGCCGTGATCGAAGAAGGGAACCAACTTTGATTGTCCGGTTGTGGATAATGCTGGGCCCATAGCGTCTGAGAACAGAAATAGTTCACATCTCTCACGGAGGGCTCAGCGTCATACGTTGCGATAGCAAGAAGCAAAGCAGCAGAACGCAAAGAGAAAGAACCAAATAGACAAACTGCAAACACACATTACAGCGACAGGCATCACAGCTTCGAAGCCTGCGGCTCGTTCATGTACTTTGTGTGCGACCCCGCTGCAACAAGCGGGCCCTTCTTTCCGTCCTTGCTCCGCTTGAAGACTTTCGTGTCCGTGAAATAAACTTTTTTCGCAATCTTGGGAACTGTGACCTCAATCACCAGCACGTCGCCGACGACTGCCCCGGAAACGAATGTCGTCGAGAGGTCCAGTGAGACGCCGAAGAGCATCGGCCGTTCATTCGCCGCGTCGATCAGGAGCTTGGACAGGCTCGAGATCAGGTCGATGATGGTCGACAGGCACCCGCCGTGGATAGTGCCAACGCCGTTGAGCATCTCCTCTGTCACCTGCCAATCGCGGGTTGTGAGTGGGTCATCCCAGGAGTGGCCCTCTCTCACCTCCAGTTCCCATACGAATCTGCCATCTGGGAGTGCTTCCACGAACTTGGAACCGTGGTAGATGGCAAGGTCCCAAGCCTTGTTCTGAAAGACGGGGTGGAGTTTGGCCGGTTATTTGGCGTTGAGGGGGGTCGAGTTCGCGGACTGCATCGCGAGGATCATTTTACTCTAGGCCCGGCCGAATGCGCAGTCAAAGTCGTGAACAACGGGTATGAGGTCCCAACCGCGCCCCGCGACTCCTCTCGATTCTCACCTGATTCTTTCCCCTATCCATCAGGAATGCAAGGATGGTCCGCTGGCGATCGGCGGGGAGAGAGCGAAAGTCGGGCATCGCTCCTGTATATGATTAGGCACAGGCTGGGGATTGCGCGTTGTTCTGATCGTGGAGACAAAACCCGCTTGGCAAAGGGCTGCTTTAATAACGCGTTGACGGGCAAGAAAAACGGATTCTCGGCACGGCAGTCACCGAGAATGGCAGCGATACAAACTCTATGGGTACATAAGAACAGTGCGACGACAACAGGGGGCGGCAGGCCGGAGTAAGCAGCGGTAAATGCTGCTGTTAACAAGTAGCAGCTGTGTTCGTGACAGAACGCCTGCGATATGTGCAATGCGTTCAGTTCTTGTGTCAAGACGAGAGACCACCTCTATTTCCAACGCAACACGAGTAAAAAAAGAAAGCAAAGTGACAGTACAGAATGATGTGCGCAAAGCAAGAAGCCCGTCGGTATGTTCGCGCATAACGCGACGGGGAATTAGGCATGAGAGCAAAACAGACCAGCAGCAACTAAACAGCAGAGAAAGTCAATATCCAAGGTGCCCGCCAGCAGCCCATTTACAGCTTTGAAGCCTCCGGTTCGTTCATAAACTTTGTGTGCGACCCCTCTGCAACAAGCGGGCCCTTCTTCCCGTCCTTGCCCCGCTTGAACACCTTGGTGTCCGTGAAAAAAACCTTTTTCGCAATCTTTGGGACTGTGACCTCGATCACCAGAACGTCGCCGACGACGGCAGCGGAAATGAAGGTGGTCGACAGGTTCAGCGAGACGCCGCCGCGCAAGGGCCGATCGTTTGCCGCGTCGATCAGGAGCTTGGACAGGCTCGAGATCAGGTCGATGATGGTCGACAGGCACCCGCCGTGGATGGTGCCGGCGCCGTTGAGCATCTCCTCGGTCACCTACGCAAATTGCAAGTTGTGTCAAGCGGGCGAGGGTGGGTCGGAGCAGCGGAAAATAGACCAAATGAAAGAGATGAAGGAAAAGCCTGCAGAAGTCTTCCTGCACGGTGCGTGTGCTCGTTGGGAGTTCGCCGTCCGTGCGTGCACGTGGGTTGCGTCCCAGGATTAGTCTCACCTCAAGTTCCCATACGAACCGGCCGTCCGGCAGAGCCTCAACGAACTTTGAAGCGCGGAAGATGGTGGGGTCCCAACCAGTTTCCTAACAAAGCAAGGGGAAGGGGAAACTGCTTGTGTGAGTGATGATGATCAGTCAATGCTCCGATTGGCGGTTCATCGTGACGGCGACTTGCCATGATCGGGCAGTACAGACATGCCTCGTCCCGCATCACCGCCTCCTCCTCCTTCTAATATTCCTCCTCCTCCTCCTCCTCCTCCTCCTCTAGCTTTTCTACCTGGTTCCTTCCTGAATCCATCAGTATTGCCGCTATGGCCTGCTTGCGATCGGCAGGGAGAGCGTGAAAGTCGGGCATTGATTGTCTGGGCGACTGTGTGTGAATGTCGATGGCGATGACGATGGCGATGACGATGATGATGACACGATGATAATGATGACGGCAGGTTGAGGGGGAGTGTGAGGGGGCGAGGGGGGAGGGGGGAAGGCCTTTTTTTCTCCGACCTCTCGGCGTTCCAGCTTGCTGATCGGGGCTGCTGGTGCTGGGGCTGGGGGAGGTGTCTGTCCCTTCTTCTGCACACACACGTGATGTCACCTTCGGCTGAATCAAGGAGTGTGTGGGTGTGTGTGTGTGTGTGTGCGCGCGCACGCGCCGTCAAAATGATCGCTACGTTCGGTTCATTATGTTCTCGGTGGGCGTGCGGCATTTGAAGAGTTCCAGCGAGCACACCAATTGCAACTGGGACGCATTTGACGGAGACCGGCTACTGACCGTAAGGTTGGCGAGTGTTTTTCTCTGTGCTGCCCTTATCCTTCATTTTTTTCTTCTTCTTCTTCTTCTTCTTATTACTATTATTACAGTATTTTTAAAGAACGGGAGGCAGGAAGGGTGCAGAGGATGCACATACAATATGTGATGAGATGAATGAGGGAAGGCTTAGCAGTAATTGCAGCTCGCAAATTGGACCAACCGGGCAGCCTCCCTTCGTGCGTGCGGGTACAGCTATCAGAGCAGCAGAAAAAATTTGGGTTCTTCCGCACCTCGCCGCAGGTAGCACCAGCGTGACGTCAAAGTGCAAGACACTCTCTGCTCCGAGCAAGCGCTTTCCAGGGTTGGGAAAACAAGAGGACTGTCCATTTGTCTGCCACAAACCTGCCATTTTGGACAGCATTTTGGACAGTCCAAAAATGCGACCCAAAATGGAAGGTAAATAGTTGATGTGTTAGCTCGTTCGTGCATCGCAAGGCGCAAAGGAAAAACCACCAACGACCACCAAAGCGATGTCTCGATCGATGGATAGCCACGACTCGACCAAACCGACGAACGCAACGACAAACAGCGCAGGTGCAGGACGCAGTCTTGGTGCTGGAATACCGCCATTCTTTCAAATGGAAAAATGGGCATCTTCGGTTCCTTTGCTTCCCGCTGTCGCCAAAACCCCAGCGATGCACCAACAGTTGAGGGATGTGACCAACACCTTGCCGTCAGTCGCCCAAACGATGAATGTTGACTTTCTTGCTGGGTGCAGTGGTGAGCAGGCGTGTTTCATTGATGAAAGCTGATGATCATGTCGGTGTTTAATTCAGGTCAGAGCAAGCAGTTTCCGATCGGCCGAGTTGTCAGCAATGCCCACATACCTGGTCACACGCCACCTGGTGCTTTCACAACTACTCGACAACCCGAAGGCCGATCGTCATCACATATCCACCCGATCGCACAACCTCCACTGTCCAGCTCTGATTCACCGCAATCACTGTTGTATGAGCATGATGGTCTGCCTCAGCTCAGCGTCAACTCTGATACTGGTCACACTAGCTCGAGAGGAAGCGATTCAAATTGGTCTTGCCATTCTCCGTCCTTAAACGACGGGATTTTGCCAGATGCTGGTCCTTCACGGAAGAGAAGATGTATGTCTACGACAGTGAGCCCTGGACGCCCACCATCTGATGCCTGGAGCTACTTATCCAACGACTATGCGTGTCGACAGCAGTGTTATGAATCACCCTCTGGAAACCTCTGGAACCTTCTAGAACATTCCTTCATGGAACCTTCTGGAACCTTCTGGAACCTTCTTTGCTTTCCTGACTTGTCTTGTTGTCATTGGTATCATTGGTATCATTGTATTACTAATTGCTCTTTCTGGAACTTTCTTGGAGTCTTGACAAGGAACACTCTCAAAAGGTATAAAAGGGGGATGGGGGACCTGTCCCATCCCTCAAGTGAATTATTGTTTCCAATACAATCATCACTCCTCTCAGTTCCTTGTCTGCCTTGTCCTGTCCTGCCCTGTTCCTGACATCATAATTCACTTCACCCTCTCCTACTACTCTCTGCCATCATGTCTGACCCAAACAACATCTTCCCTGATGCAACTGCCTTCCAGGCCTTGATGGACCAATTACAAGCCCTCTCAAGACAGACACACCAACTTCAAGAACAAGTCCTTCACCAGCAGCACCAGCTTCAACAACAACTTCACCAACAAGAACATCAAGCTCTTCCCCTGCCTCAAGCCAACCAAGCAAGAGAGCCCAAGGTTCCCAGCCCTGACAAGTTCACTGGGCTGGCCAAAGACCTTAGGAACTTCATGGCCACTGTGGAGAATGTCATCCTTCTCCAACCTTCAAGATTTCCCAGTGAGCAAGTCAAGGTTCTTTTCACAAGCACCCTCCTGTCTGGTCAAGCTCAATCATGGTACAGATCTCTCCCAAGCACACCCAACACCCTGCAAGAGCTCTGGGAGGGGCTGGAAGCTACCTTTGGTGACCCCTACGCATCTTGGACAGCAAGATCCAAGCTCAAGCATATCAAGCAAGGAAAGCAATCTTGTGTGGCCTACACCAACCAATTCAAGCAACTAGCCAGAGACTCTGGATACAATGATGCAGCTCTGATGGAGCTGTACCATGATGGTCTCCATGAGTCTATCCAAGACATGCTCTCCCAGTCTCTGCACATCCCTGAGACCTTGGAAGAGTACATTCTCCTTGCCATCAAGATTGACAACAGACTCTACTCCAAGAGGCTGAAGCAAAGACAAGTAGGAACTACATCAAGACCTACCCCAGTTCCTCAAGCTCTCACAGTTCCTGAACCCATGCAAGTGGATGCAGTTGAGACACTTCCTAAGGGTCCTCTGAGCCAAGAGGAGAAAACAAGGAGGGCCCAGCAGGGACTGTGTTTTTACTGTGGCTCCAAGGAGCATGCTGTCAAGGACTGCCCAAGGAAGAAGCACCCAAACTCCCAGGTCCAGGCTCACTGAGGGGCAATTCCCTGGACCCTCCTCCAAGCTGCCCCTGTTTCATCACCACCACCAGCACCACAAACACCTCAGATTCCAAGCCCCACCAACTCACCATGGATGTCAAGATTCAACTCTCACCCAAGTCAACCATCACAACCAAGGCCCTTATAGACTCTGGATCATCCTGCAACATCATTGATGCCACCCTTGCCAAGTCTTGTGCCATTCCTACGATCAAGAAATCCACACCCCTCAAGGTCCACTTTGCCAATCATGCTCTGTTCAAGGAAATCAGCCATGAAACCAAGCTAAACCTCCACATCCAAGACTTTCCACCATCCATGGTCAATCTGGAAGTATTGGATCTTGGCTCACCCACATTCTCTGTCATCCTGGGATTACCATGGCTGCAAGCCCAGAACCCTGCCATTGATTGGGTCACTGGTCAAGTCCAACCTCCACCAATCGGAACAGTCACCCAAAACTCAAGTCAAGCCCCCAAGTCTCATGCTCTCAAGCCCTTGATTCAAGATTCACAGCCAGCCAAGACTCAAGTTCCACAGTTCACAGTTCACAGTCAAGATTCAAGTAGAGCTCATAGAGCTCACAGTCATGGCCATGACTCTTGTTCACAGAACCCACAGTCAAAGATTCAAGTACCACAGTTCACAGTCCACATTCAAGATTCAAGTTCCACAGCTCACAGTCTTTGCCAAGAACAGAACTCTCAGTCAAAGATTCAAGAATCACAGTTCCCAGTCAAGAATTCAAGCCCCACTGCTGAGGAGCACAACAACCTGGACCCATCAGACCTTTTGCTGGCATCCAAGCTACCAAAAGAATATCTCCCTTATGCTGATGTGTTTTCCAAGACCAAGGCAGACCTGCTACCAGCTCAGAGGCCTTATGACTGTGAAATCCCACTCAAGGATGAAACTTGCAGCCCACCTTTCAAGCCACTGTACCACCTCTCTCCACCAGAAGCCAAGGCCCTCCAAGAATACATTGAAGAAATGCTGAACAAGGGATTCATCCAACCTTCCAAGTCACCAGCTGGAGCTCCCATCTTTTTTGTCAAGAAGAAGGATGGGGGACTGAGACCCTGTGTGGACTACAGAGATCTCAATGAGATGACAGTCAAGAACCGCTATCCACTGCCTCTCATCTCTGAATTACTGGACAAACTGAGCCATGCAAGGATATTTTCCAAGATTGACCTCAGAGGTGCCTACAATTTGGTCAGAATTAAGCCCCAGGATCAATGGAAGACTGCCTTCAGATGCAAATACGGTCACTTTGAGTACTTGGTCATGCCCTTTGGACTTACCAATGCTCCAGCTATTTTCCAAGGCATGATGAATGACATCTTCAGGGATATTCTGGACCTTTTTGTCATTGTCTACCTGGATGATATCCTGGTATTTTCATCTGACACTGCAAGCCATATGGGACATGTCAAGACTGTCTTGGAGAGACTCAGACAGCATCACCTCTATGCAAAGCTGGAGAAGTGTGAATTCCACAAGACCTCCATTGAGTTTTTGGGGTTCATTGTGTCTGACAAAGGGATCTCCATGGCACCAGACAAGATCCAAACTATTCTTGAATGGAAGGCTCCAAATTCCATCAAGGATGTTCAAAGCTTCCTTGGATTTTGCAACTTCTACAGAACCTTCATTGCCAACTATTCTGCCATAGCCAAGCCTCTCACTGATCTCACCAAGAAGACCACCAAGTTTGAATGGACCCCAGCAGCAGAGCAAGCCTGGCTAGCTCTTAAGACAGCAACCACAAGTGCACCACTCCTTAAGCATGTGGATCCCTTGCTTCCCTTCACCTTGGAAACTGATGCCTCAGACTATGCCCTTGGCGCTGTTCTGTCCCAGCCAAGCTCTCAGGACCCCCTCTGCTCCTCTGCATCCAGTGGCATATTACTCCAGGAAGCTGAACAGTGCTGAGTGTAACTACACAGTCCATGACAAGGAGTTGCTTGCAATTGTGGAAGCATTCAAATTCTGGAGACACTACTTGGCTGGTTCTAAAAACATCTCTGTCTATTCGGATCACAAGAACCTCACCTTCTTCAGGGCAAGGAGGTTGCTCAAGCAGAGGCATGCCAGGTGGGCTGAACTGCTCTCTGAGTATGACTTTAAGCTGTGCTATTCTCCTGGCCACCTTAACACTGTGGCTGATGCCCTGTCAAGAAGAACAGACCTTGCACCTGAAGGGGGAGATGGTTTCACCCCACCATCCAAGACACACCTTTCATTGCTTCCTGACAGTGTGTGGGCCCATGCTATTTCCAAGGACCCCAAGCCTCACAAGATTCAAATCAGCCAAGAAGAGGAAAAACTTGAGATACTCAAGACAAGGCATGATGCAAGCAACAGCTGGACACCCAGGAGAGCACAAGACATATGAGCTTGTTTCCAGAGACTTCTACTGGCCAGGCATGAGGAAGTACATCAAGAACTATGTCAGCAGCTGTGAAACCTGTCAAAGAAACAAATCCAGCAGACACAAGCCCTATGGACTTCTGGAGCCCCTCCCAATTGCCATCAGCCCTTGGTCATCAATATCCATGGACTTCATTGTGAAACTGCCCCCATCCCATGGATTTGACTCTATCCTTGTTGTCATCTGCAGAAGGACAAAGTTGGCCCATTTCATCCCCTGCACTGAGAATATAGATGCACAAGGAACAGCAGACCTGTTTTTGCAGCACATATTCAGGCTCCATGGGCTGCCTCAGTCAATCGTCAGTGACAGAGGACCACAGTTCAGATCTCAATTTTGGAAAGCACTCACAGCAGCCCTTGGAATCAAGTCTCAACTGTCAACTGCTTATCACCCTCAGTGTTATGAATCACCCTCTGGAAACCTCTGGAACCTTCTAGAACATTCCTTCATGGAACCTTCTGGAACCTTCTGGAACCTTCTAGAACATTCCTTCATGGAACCTTGTGGAACCTTCTGGAACCTTCTTTGCTTTCCTGACCTTGTCTTGTTGTCATTGGTATCATTGGTATCATTGTATTACTAATTGCTCTTTCTGGAACTTTCTTGGAGTCTTGACAAGGAACACTCTCAAAAGGTATAAAAGAGGGATGGGGGACCTGTCCCATCCCTCAAGTGAATTATTGTTTCCAATACAATCATCACTCCTCTCAGTTCCTTGTCTGCCTTGTCCTGTCCTGCCCTGTTCCTGACATCATAATTCACTTCACCCTCTCCCACTACTCTCTGCCATCATGTCTGACCCAAACAACACCTTCCCTGATGCAACTGCCTTCCAAGCCTTGATGGACCAATTACAAGCCCTCTCAAGACAGACACACCAACTTCAAGAACAAGTCCTTCACCAGCAGCACCAGCTTCAACAACAACTTCACCAACAAGAACATCAAGCTCTTCCCCTGCCTCAAGCCAACCAAGCAAGAGAGCCCAAGGTTCCCAGCCCTGACAAGTTCACTGGGCTGGCCAAAGACCTTAGGAACTTCATGGCCACTGTGGAGAATGTCATCCTTCTCCAACCTTCAAGATTTCCCAGTGAGCAAGTCAAGGTTCTTTTCACAAGCACCCTCCTGTCTGGTCAAGCTCAATCATGGTACAGATCTCTCCCAAGCACACCCACCACCCTGCAAGAGCTCTGGGAGGGGCTGGAGGCTACCTTTGGTGACCCCTACGCATCTTGGACAGCAAGATCCAAGCTCAAGCATATCAAGCAAGGAAAGCAATCTTGTGTGGCCTACACCAACCAATTCAAGCAACTAGCCAGAGACTCTGGATACAATGATGCAGCTCTGATGGAGCTGTACCATGATGGTCTCCATGAGTCTATCCAAGACATGCTCTCCCAGTCTCTGCACATCCCTGAGACCTTGGAAGAGTACATTCTCCTTGCCATCAAGATTGACAACAGACTCTACTCCAAGAGGCTGAAGCAAAGACAAGTAGGAACTACATCAAGATCTATCCCAGTCCCTCAAGCTCTTACAGTTCCTGAACCCATGCAAGTGGATGCAGTTGAGACACTTCCTAAGGGTCCTCTGAGCCAAGAGGAGAAAACAAGGAGGGCCCAGCAGGGACTGTGTTTCTACTGTGGCTCCAAGGAGCATGCTGTCAAGGACTGCCCAAGGAAGAAGCACCCAAACTCCCAGGTCCAGGCTCACTGAGGGGCAATTCCCTGGACACTCCTCCAAGCTGCCCCTGTTTCATCACCACCACCAGCACCACAAACACCTCAGATTCCAAGCCCCACCAACTCACCATGGATGTCAAGATTCAACTCTCACCCAAGTCAACCATCACAGCCAAGGCCCTTATACGACTCTGGATCATCCTGCAACATCATTGATGCCACCCTTGCCAAGTCTTGTGCCATTCCCACCATCAAGAAATCCACACCCCTCAAGGTCCACTTTGCCAATCATGCTCTGTTCAAGGAAATCAGCCATGAAACCAAGCTAAACCTCCACATCCAAGACTTTCCACCATCCATGGTCAACCTGGAAGTATTGGATCTTGGCTCACCCACATTCTCTGTCATCCTGGGATTACCATGGCTGCAAGCCAGAACCCTGCCATTGATTGGGTCACTGGTCAAGTCCAACCTCCACCAATTGGAACAGTCACCCAAAACTCAAGTCAAGCCTCCAAGTCTCATGCTCTCAAGTCCCTGATTCAAGGCTCTCAGCCTAGTATCCAAGGTCAACCACAAATGACAGCTCCAGTATCAGCCTGCAGCTCACAGATCCCAGCCAAGATTCAAGTTTCACAGTTCACAGTTCATAGTCAAGATTCCAGCACAGCTCATAGAGCTCACAGTCATGGCCAAGTCTGTAGTTCACAGAACCCACAGTCAAAGCTTCAAGTACCACAGTTCACAGTCCAAATTCAAGATTCAAGCTCCACAGCTCACAGTCTTTGCCAAGAACAGAACCCTCAGTCAAAGATTCAAGAATCACAGTTCCCAGTCAACAATTCAAGCCCCACTGCTGATGAGCACAGAAGGACAGACCTTGCACCTGAAGGGGGAGATGGTTTCACCCCACCACCCAAGACACACCTTTCACTGCTCCTGACAGTGTGTGGGCCCATGCTATTTCCAAGGACCCCAAGCCTCACAAGATTCAAATCAGCCAAGAAGAGGAAAAACTTGAGATACTCAAGACAAGGCATGATGCAGCAACAGCTGGACACACCCAGGAGAGCACAAGACATATGAGCTTGTTTCCAGAGACTTTTACTGGCCAGGCATGAGGAAGAACTTG
>JAIVFJ010000602.1:0-20056 GCA_025765615.1 Zopfochytrium polystomum
GCTGATCGTCATCAGTGCTCAACCGCTCCTCCTTTTGGTTGCTTGCTCAAAAAAATCTTTCCTTACTTGGACAATGTTTTTTTTTCGGCTTTATCAGCGGAGACACCCCTCGATCACTCTCCCCCCTCCCTCTTTTTTCTCTCCTTCTTCCTGGCACAGTTACACCAGAGACAAGAAAGGTTTCATAAATGAACTTCCCAAGAAGGAAGGAGACAAGCCAGATAAGGATCTCCCAACACTCAATGGTTGATTTATTGAACATGTGACGGACGGGAGAAAAAGGGTTGAGTGTGTGAGAGAGACAAAAAAAAAAAAAAAAAAAAAAAAAAGAAAAAGGGAAGAAACACACATCCAAAAAAAGAAAAAAAGTAAAAGAAAGGACCCGAAAGAGCGATGGCTACATACATCGACCCCAACGTGAGCGAAGGGCTGCGATGACCGACAGAGACTGCGTGTGTGTCAGAGAGGCGAGAGCGAGAGGGAAGGCGGTGAGCGGTGAGATGCGGAGAGTGATGCTGGGAGAGCGGCAAGGGGGACGGCTTATACACTGTTACGCTGGATCCGCGAGCCGAGGGCGCTGAAGATCTGCGCTGATCTGCGGAAGCTATCTTATCACCGTCGTCATGACGCCTCCTGGAAAACCCCTCTCCGTCGGTTGCACACATATCTCAACCTTGCAAACACAACAGACCTACCCCATCCGCTTCGATCAACCTACCCGTGCCGCGGCAACAGCCCTTCACGTGTCGGCGCTCTCGAACCTCGCCCTCTCCTTTGTCGGATCCGCCTTCATAATTGTCTCCACCTATGTCGAAAAAAAGTATTCCACAATCGGTGCGTCTCGTGGAGGGGAAGGGGCCCAGGCTTTTCCACTTTTCTGTCTCACCAACGAACGGGTCCAATAATCAAAACACAGGCGATCGCTACCCACTTTACATTAGCCTTATCAAGCTTTGTTGGAGCATCGCCCACTTTATCGATCATGCTATGTTCTTTACGTCCGACGGCCACCTGGCAAGGTCGACTTGCAAGGCGATGGGCGCCTTCTTGTTTGTAAGTTCGGCGTGCGGCTCATCGAGACGTGGAAGAAACTGACCCACAGCACGCAAGGTTTTTCTGACGGCCGAGGGCGTGATGACGATCCTCATGGCGCTGTCGGTCTTTATGGCCATCCAGTTCGGCTGGCCGCTGGTCTACGGCCGAAACGACTGGATTCTCCTCTGTGTCACACTGGGGATGCCCTGCCTGACTGTGATCATTGCATGTAAGAGGTTCATCTGCAACTCTGTTCGAGCGCACGCCGCTTCGGCAGCAATCTAAACTGAATTCAAACAGTTGCGTTCGATGCCGTTGGCCCCGATTTGTACTTTTGCTTCCTCGACACGTCAAGAGAGAACGGAATCATCATGGCAGGAACAATCGGAGTAATCGCCACCACCTGCCTTATTCTACCGATAGTGTTGTAAGTGATACACCTTTGCCTTTGATGTTTTTCCTTTGCCACAAGTCTATTGATGGTGTGCTCGATAAGGTACCTCTTTGTCCTGCGAAAGCTTAAAGTTATTGGAACGAGATCCTCCAGCAAGACCAGCGCATACAACCGCTTCGGCGACGTCCTCGCGGACAGAGTGCAGCGATCCGTCGTCATCAAGACTTCAAGTACGAGCCTTCTCGTTCGTGCCTCCACCAGACTAACCCGTTTGCGACCAGGATACGTTGCAA
Organism: Zopfochytrium polystomum; assembly: GCA_025765615.1. Lineage (NCBI taxonomy): Eukaryota > Fungi > Chytridiomycota > Chytridiomycetes > Chytridiales > Chytridiaceae > Zopfochytrium > Zopfochytrium polystomum. Next base: position 1,723 of record JAIVFJ010000602.1, read on the forward strand.
TCATCCTGATAACGTACATTCCGTCCGCCATGTACGGGCTCATGATTGGAATTTTCCGCGCTGAGCCGTACGCCGCCATGTTCATCGTTGTGACCCTCGTCAACGCCGGCGGGACGGTCAACACCATTGTAAGCCAGATTCTTTCAAAAGCACTTGCTCGCAGCCGACAATTTCCCCTCTCTCCCTCCCACACTTAGGCCTACCTTTACCAACGCCGCCCTCACGCGTCTGACGAAGCAGCCCCAAACCTCAGCGACCCGCCTTCACCCGCGACGGTGAGCACCGGGCAGGTACCATAGGGCTACGCCCAGTGGTCGCGACGACGCCGACGGGCGGCAGCGGGGGCAGCAGCGACAACCGCAGCATCCAGCTTTCACCGACACCAGTCGCCCCAGAAGCTGGACTACATCGGCGCGGCGGGGTGTATCCGGGAGTCGTCGGCGGCGGTGGTGCTGCGGCGGGGATGGCGGGGGTGGCGGGGGGACGGTACTACTACGGTGAGAGCGCGGGGCACAGCGTTTGCATCGAGACCGGGGGACGGCGGGGACCGGGTGGCGGTGGCGGCGGCGGGAGGTGCGGCGGGCCGCGGGGTTCTCTGGGGCGGGTCCGCTGTCGGGTTCGCCGACGTGGAGCCAGACGTTCATTCCGACGGGCTACGGGCAAGGGTATGGTGGCGGTGGCGGCGGCGCCAGCGGGGGCGGCGTCGGCAGTGGGAGCGGGCGGTACGGCAGCAACCCGGGGATTGCAGGCGGGCTGGGCCATCCCCAGGGGGCCATGGAGGCGGGTACATTCCATACGGTCGGCGGTCATAGCAGGCGCGGATGGAGGATCTGTCCCTGACGGAGGTAGAAAAAGTTGTAATTAGGTTGCTTTTTGTTTATAGTTGGAGCCTACTAGTTCTTAAAAACTCTATGCCGGAATCACGATAAAACGCAAGTCGATAAACCATAGCACAGGCACGGCCTTACTTTTCTCTTTTGCCTTTTTTTTTTTTTTTTTTTGGTTTGGTTTCCGTTTCCGTACCGGACGAAGACGGGCGGCGGGCGACCCTCATGCACAGTGCCTTGTTGAGAGAGAGAGAGAGAGAGCGAGAGAGAGAGAGAGAGAGGAGGAGAGAGAGAGAGAGAGAGAGAGAAGAGAGAGAGAGAGAGAGAAGAGGAGAGAGAGAGAGAGAGCGAGAGAGAAAGAGAGAGGAGAGAGAGAGAGAGAGAGTAGAGAGCAGAGAGAAGGCATTATCGCATGCGAGGGAAGCACGCCCGCGCGGGCGTCAGGCTGAGCAGTTGCGGGCAGACACTGACCTGATGGACCTATTCTGTGTTCGGGACGTCCAGAGAGAAAGGTAATTGATTGGGCTGAGACATTCCGAGACCCGCCGGGACGAGAGGTTTCCAAGGCTCACCGGGTTTTCAAGTGCCACATGCGAGAGCGACTTGGCAGACCGCGGGACAGACGGGGGGGCGGAGCCCGCATAGACACAAAGAAGTTCAGAGAAACTTCACAACACAGCATGACTTCCGCAAAAAGGAAGGTAGGTGTCGTCGGCATGGTAACGTTGCTCAGCCCGCCGCCCCTCGACAAAGCGGTCGTCTCCAGTCTCCCTCCCCTCCAGCTGTGCAGTGTGTTTGTTCCGTCTTCTTTATAGCCGTCACATAAAGCGGAGGCACTCCCCGACACACCACACACACATACACACACCCACCTCTCTCTCTCTCTCTCTCTCGCCTCCTCATAACTCACACCAAGAAAGTGCATCAACCAACGGAATTCTTTCGCCTCCTCACAAAACAGTCCGCCCAAGCTGCGCCAACCTTGACCCTGTCAGCCCCCCGCCATGGCACCCACCACACAATCGGCCGCGACCGCCGCACCGCCTCCCGTCCCGCGCGGCCGCCGCCGGACCACCGTCCGACCCCGAAGCGCCCTCTTTCCCGCCGCCGCATTCCTCGCCCTGCTTCTGACGACGCTGGCCGCCGCCAAGTTGTTTACGGCCGTCTCGGCCGACGGCGACGTCAGCTTCGGCAGCAGCAGCGTGCTGGCAGCCTCCGGTCTCATTCAGCCGGTGTCGGACGGCGTCGCCGGTCTCGGGTCGGCGGCCGGAGGACGCAGAAGGCTTGGTCTCGCTGTTCCGGCGCGGGCGGGAAGATCAAGCACGCCGCTGAAGCTGTGAGAGGCAGCCTTGCCACAACTTCCCTTCCCTAGTAGCCGTTGTTACCGGACTTCAACGGCCGTCCACTAGGCCCACCCCCTCCCCTTCTGGTAAACTAAACCCAGGTCGCCACACGTAGCCGAAGACGCCGGCAAGGGTGTCGCGAACGTGGCCCAAAGACGCAGCGAACGGTGTCGCGGACGCGGGGAAGGCGGCAAGTGCTTTCTTATATGAGTTTTGGGGGAGCGAGGTCTTGGCGCGCGGGAACAAGATGCTGACTTTTTAGGTACCCCCGCCCTCCCTCCCCCCCTTTCAAGGTTGGACAACGGCGTGGCGACCGTCGCAAAGGACGCAGCGAAAGGCGCCGAGACAGCGGCGAAAGCGGTCAGTTTCCGCTTTATTCCGCTATATATCTCACAACGCCCCACCTCCGAGCTAACATCGAAACGACGGTCCCCTATCTCCGCCTTGCTCTCCCCCCGTTCTAACCCTCCTTGCAGACGGCGAATGTCGCAAAGGACGCTGCACAGGCGGTAAGTTAGCTAACCCGTGCTGTGAGCACGGACGGCTGAAAGCTCTGACATCTCGGTCCCATTTCCAGACAGCAAACGTCGCCAAGGACGCGGCGAAAGGGGTGAGCGTCTAATTGATCATCCGCGTTAGTCCCACTCACAGAAGCCCCACTTTTCTGATTCTCTAGACGGCAGCCGTCGCAAAAGATGTAAGGCCCTCTTTCCAAGCCTCCCCCCGTCCATTCCACAGTTCGCAGCCCATTCACATCGCTAACGATGCGGCACTGAACGATGACGTCCCTTAGGCGGCGAAAGGAGTGAGTCTTTTTGCAACGTTTGCGAGAACCAAATCCCCCAACTGACCCAATCTAATCTATTCTTTCGTCGCCCAGGTGGCAAAAGTTGCACCAAAAGTGAGTGAGCTCAAGACTTTAGTACAGGACCCGAATGTTTAAAAACGATTGAAAATCTTGCAGGTTCTAAAAACCGTGGAGAACGCCACGCCTGGTAAGTTCGGCTTTTACCCATTCAGCTTCGCTGGTTTTTTTTTTTCCTTAACCCCATTGGCCACAGTGACGAGAGCGATTACGGGCGCCGTCAAAACCGGCATCGACGCGGGGAAGGACATTGCCAAGGGGAAAAGCATTGGAAGTGAAGTACCAAATCGTCCACCGATGGGTGGCCCCTGGGGTTTGCTTTCTAATGCAAACCTAGTCCCCCAGCAATCGCGAAAGCACGTTGCTAAGGGGGACGCTCTAAAATACGGCAAGAAGGCGTTACCCACGGTGAGTACCCCCCTCCCTCATGATTAATGGAGTAAAGGGGGTTGATGTGCGCCCGCACAGTTGCTAATGTTTGCTTTTGCCTCACAATCACGCGCCCTTCCAGGAGCGCGACTTGAAAGTATGCCGTATTATGATATGCCTTTTCGCTTCAACTCGTTGAGACTTACTGTTTCTTTTCAACGACAGAATATTCAAACCGTCGCCAACGTGATCCCGAATCCAGGTAAAGTTAATCCCGCCCGTCTATAGGAATTGAGAGCTTCCCTAATTGATTATAATTCTTCGCGAAATACGACCGTCTACGACCCCCCTCCACCAGTCGGTAAAGCGATAAGCGCCGGCGTCACGGTTGCGCAAAGCGGCATCGCGATCGGGAAAGGAATAGCAAAGGGGCGAGAAAGCAGGCCGTAAGTCGCGATTCCCCTAGTTTTGTTAAACCCCCAATGTCGCTTCTCGTTCTCACCGTGCACCAAACATTTTGCTCAATTACACATAAAATGCAACTCCCCTAGAAATTTTGAAAGACGTCGGGAAGACGGTCGCGGACGGCGCCATCGGAATGGTGCCGGGAGGTACTGTTCGACTTTCAAGCACAACCTTATTTTATTTTATTTTTATTTATTTTTTTCCCCCTTTTGTTTCTTCTTCTCAATATCCTGACTTGAAACTACTTCTAGGTGGTGCCCTCAAGAAAGTGGCCCAAGCCGGAAAGGAGATCAAGGGAGCCGTGTCCGCAGCCAAAGGCAAGTTACCAGCGTCCCGCTTCTCCGCAACTTTCCCACGCCTGCTTAAAACACCAACCCCCTAACCTTCCCCCAAACACGAATTTAATACTCCCCCCCCCCCCCCCCCCCTAACAGAGGCCAAAGCCGGCGTCCAAGCTGCGCGCAACCTCCCCCAAGCTGATCAAAGACGCGGCCAAGACTCCCTCCGTAACGCAGGGGGTGAAGAAGGCTGACGTCGCGCGGGCGGCGGCCAAGGTGGTGAACCGCGAGGTGCAGCACGCGGTGAACAGCAACGGTGGGGACCCCGGGACGGGCGGGGCAGCGGGGAAGGCGGCGGGGGCGATTGTGAATAAGGTGCTTGGCGGGGGGAAAGGAGGCGCGGCGGCGGCGGGTGGGAAAGGATCGGCGGCGGCGGCCGGAGGGAAGGCGACGGCGCGTGGGGCTGGTGGTGTTGGTGGCAAGACTGCTACCAAGGGCGGCGCGGGGAGAGGGTGCCGGAACCAAGGGCACGCCACGGGGTGCGGGCACGACTGCGAACAAGGCCGGGGGCGCTGGTACTGGCACCAAGGGCGCGGGAGGGCACTGTCGCGACCAAGGGTGCACCTGGAGCCAAGGGCGGCGCGCAACGTGGAGCGGTCGCTACCGGGGGCAAGGGCACAGGCGGCGGCGCCGTGCCCAAGAGCGGAACGGTAGCCGGTGCTGGTACCAAGGGTACACCGCGTGGTGCAGGTACTACTGCGAATAAGGTTGGCGGCGCTGGTACTGGCACCAACACGGCGAGGACCGCTGCCGGAACCAAGGGTACAGGCGGGCCGGCCGCCGGAGGCAAGGGCACACAGCGCGTCACTGGTGCCACTGGGAACAAGGCCGGCGGGGGCGGCGCCGCTACTGGCACTAAAAGCACCGCCGTTCGTGGCGCAGGCGGCGGCAACGCTGCTGTCAAGGGCGCAGCAGGAGGTGGTGCTGGAGCCAAGGGTACCGCACGTGGTGCGGGTACTACTGCGAACAAGGTCGGCGGCACTGGTACCACTGGAACCAAGGGAGGTGCGGCCGTGACCGGAGCCAAAGGCACACAGCGTGCTCCTGGAGGCAAGGGTTGCAAGCGGCACTACCTACCGGCACCAAGGGCACGACTCGCACCGCAGGCGGCGGCATCACCGCGGGCAAGGGCACTGCGGGAGGCGGTGCTGGACCGAAAGGCACTGCCGGTCGTGGTGCGGGTTGCTACTGCGAACAAGGCCGGCGGCGCTGGCACTGGAACCAAGGCCTCGGGGACTGCTGGTGCTGGGACTAAGGGCGGTGCGGCTGCGATCGGAGCGAAGGGAACACAGCGCGCCGCGGGAGGCAAGGGCACAGGCAGTGCTGCTACTGGCACTAAGGGCACGTCTCGTACCGCAGGCGGCGGCGGCGGCACCACCGCGGTCAAGGGCACAGCAAAGGGCGGTGCTGGAGCCCAGGGCACCACACGTGGTGCGGGTACTGCGAACAAGGCCGGGGGCACCGGTACTGGAACCAAGGCCGCGGGGGGCTGGCACCAAGGGAGGTGCGGCCGCGACCGGAGCTAAGGGCACACCAGCGTGCTGCTACTGGCACCAAGGGCACGACTCGTACCGCAGGCGGCGGCTGGTGGCAACCCTGCTGTCAAAGGCGCAGCAGGAGGCGGTGCTGGAGCCAAGGGTACGGCACGTGGTGCGGGTACTACTACAACCAAGGCCGCGGGGCCCGGCACCAAGGGAGGTGCGGCCGCGACTGGAGCCAAGGGCACACAGCGTGCTGCTGGAGGCAAGGGCACAGCCAGTGGTGCTACTGGCACCAAGGGCACGTCTCGTACCACAGGCGGCGGCGGCACCACCGCGCTCAAGGGCGCAGCAAAGGGCGGTGCTGGAGCCCAGGGCACCGCACGTGGTGCGGGTCCTACTACAACCAAGGCCGCTGGGCCCGGCACCAAGGGCGCTGCGGCCGCGACCGGAGCTAAGGGCACACAGCGTGCTGCTACTGGCACCAAGGGCACGTCTCGTACCACAGGCGGCGGCGGCAACCCTGCTGTCAAAGGCGCAGCAGGAGGCGGTGCTGGAGCCAAGGGTACCGCACGTGGTGCAGGTACTACTACAAACAAGGCTGGCACCAAGGGCGGTGCGGCCGCGACCGGAGCCAAGGGCACACAACAACGCGGTTCGGTGGCTGCCGGGGGCAAGCCTGCTGGCACCGCAGCTGCCAACAAGGGTGCAGGCGTCACCGCGGGGGCCAAGGGAACAACGCGCGGAACGGCCGGTACAGCCGGGAACAAAGGCGCTGGCGGTGGGGGTGGTGCAGGAAACAAGAGCACGCAGCGAGCCGCAAGTGGCACTACTACCGGAGCCAAAGGCACTGGTGCGGGCGCGACTTGCCGGCAAGGGCGCGGGCGGCACGGCCGGAGGCAAGAGTACACAACGTGGCACAACTGGTGCTGCCAGCGCTACGGGTACCAAGGGCGCAACGCGAACCGCAGGCGGCGTACCCGCAAGCAAGGGGGCTGGCAGCACGACTGCAATCAAGGGCGGCGGCGCACCGCTCGCGGAGCGGGAGGGACAACAGGCGGGAACAGACCGGCGCTACGAGTCGCGGAGCAGGCGGTACTGTCCAGCAGAAGGGCCAGGGTCAGGGTAAAGCGGCTACGACACAAAGACCGGGTCAGAGTGGCGCCGGGGCGGCGAAGGGTAACGCAAACAAGCAGCCAACCACAGCGGCTGCTGCCAAAACAGGGTCCCGCCGCCAAGCAGGCCGCAGCGCCCAATACGAAGGCGGCGGGCGTGGCGAGTGGGTCCAAAACCGCGCAGCAGACCAAGCAGCAGACTCCGGCCAAATCCCAGGCGTCGCAGCCCAGGGCGCAGCCGCAGACGAAAGCAGCGTCTTCGCAGCAGCAGGCGACGAAACCTGCTGCGGCCAAGCCCGCCGCCGCTGCAGCTAAGCCCGCCGCCGCTGCTTGCAAAGCCAGCGGCTGCTGCGAAACCCGCGTCCAGCGGTAAGAAGAAGTGAAGAGCCATTGACTGAGCTGAGGACGCCACCGAGTTTACATTTATGATCTGTTTTCCCTGGACAATCAGAACTGTGAGTTTACTCACTCACAGTTGGTTGGCCCCTGCTCTGCTGTGTTTTTAAGATGCTGTTTATAAAAGTGAATCAACGCCTTTTCTCCCTTCTGAGTGTTTGAGTACAAGAAAATGCAATGGCACTGGTATCGCGCTTTCTTTTTCGCGTCCCCCGACCCCCAGCATACACGCAGACACAGACACACACTCTCTGACTTAACCCTTCTCATTGCTTCGGCCCAGCTGTACCACGCGCGCTTCGCGCTTGAAGCGCCTACTCAAAATTCCCGTTTTGGGTAGTGAACGAATGAATAATGCATATGTTTGGTGGGCTGCTGAGCAGCATCAGACTCCATCCAAATCTGTACTGTACAGATAAGCACCAAACTGTAAGCTGCGCACGCATATAATTATTACTACTTGCTCTGCTGCGGCTGCGCCAATGGAAGGCTGGCTGGCTCGCCGGATTTGCGGATTTGGCGGCCAAAGAAGCAAGTGGGAGGCACAGAGAGACAGACAGACAGACAGACAGACAGACAAACACCTTTTTGTTAACACGAGTACTGCTGGCACGAATACTGCAAGTGTTGCTCAGCCCTCCGCCAAAGACTCAGCCGCGACGAGAGGCGCTCTCTCTCTCTCTGCTCTCTCTCTCTCTCTCTCTCTCTCTCTCTCGCTTACTCCCTCTCTCTTTCTCTCGTTGAACTCAATCTCCTCCGTTCCGCCGCCCAAGTGTCTAAATCCGCACACTCTCCGAACGGAAGCTTTTCCACATTCTTTTAAATCACTCAAAAAGGGGGCTGCACAGACCGCCGCCCTTAAAGATCTAGTTTTATTTTAGCCAGATATTACCACGCTGGACTGCGCCCCGAAAGAACTCGCTATTGTCGCACGAACTCGCCGCAGAATAATCCATCCCTCCTCCCTCCCAACCCTCGCCAAAATGGCCACCATCGACACCGCCCCAGCCCTCGCACGCGGCGCCATCCAGCGGTCGTTGCGCTGCTCCTGACCGCGCTAGCCGTCGCCAAGCTCTGCACAGTGTCGGCCACGACGACTAGTAGCAGCAGCCTGACAGTGTCCGGTCTCTTGAATCCCCTGCTAGCCGACGGAGGGGGCCTCACTTCTGCGGTCGACGGGCCGGACAGAGAAGGCTTGGTGAAGCTGCACCGGCGGGGCGGGAAAATTAAGAACGCCGCCCAAGCTGTGAGCACTTCACCTCCTCCTTCAATTTACCCCCAAACCGCCCTTTCCCCCAGCTCACAACGCCTCAACCGTTCTTCTCCCCCCCCCCCCCCCCCAACCAGGTCGCGAACGTTGCCAAAGACGCCGGCAACGGGGTCGCCAACGTTGCGAAGGATGCCGCGCAGGGTGTCGTGAGCGCGGGGCAGACGGTGAACTATTTTAGCGGGGCGACCTGCTTAAAATTTTTGGGGCTCAGCGTGATTTAAACATTTCTTTCAGGTTGGGTAACGGGGTCGCCAACGTTGCAAAGGATGCTGCCCAGGGGGTCGTGAATGCAGGACAGGCCGTGAGTTTTTTTTTGTTTTTTTTTTTTTTTTCCTTGAGCGTGGCCGTGGTTTGGGACGAAGCCGTAACCAGGAATGCGCTCCTATTTCAGGTCGGCAACGTTGCAAAGGATGCGGTCCAAGGCGCTGCGAGCGCGGCAAAGACGGTGAGTTGGCGTGAGCCTCTTGTGAGCATGTGCAGATTAATCAACGCTGTCACAGGTCGGTAACGGCGTGGCGAACGTGGCAAAGGACGCCGCGCAAGGCGCCGCGAACGCTGGGAAAATGGTAAGTAGAATGAACTTGAGAGAGAAAAGACCGATGCAGCTGGCTTACTTCCTCGTGGCTCAATTTTCGTCTCGTGCAGGGTGGGAAACGGCGTGGCGAATGTGGCAAAGGACGCAGCGAAAGGGGTGAGTTTTTCTTTTACACCGTGCGACCGTTCCTGTCCAACAAAGCCTCAATTACAGGTCGCAAAGGTCGCGCCCAAGGTAAGCTGATTCATACGCTCTGTATCAGACCACGCATTATTAAGACACGAGGCTGCTTGCAATTACCCCAGGTTCTTAAGACCGTAGAGAGCTCCACGCCGGGTAGGTTTATGCTGTCATCTGGCTGGCATGATTCTTCTTTTCGTCCCCGAAGTTTCGAAGAGCTAAGCCCTCACCGCAGTGACCAGGGCGATTACGGGCGCCCGTCAAGACTGCGTAAACATGGGGAAAACATAGCACAAGGGAAGAACATCAAAAGTGAGTGAAACCACAACCACGTCATCCACATCGTTCAACCAGTGTTCGGGCCACCACTAACGACTCGTTTCGGAATTTTCCGTTGTCCCCCCGCCAGCGATCGCGAAAGAGGTCGGCAAAGATGCCTTGAAATACGGCAAAAAAGCAATACCGAACGGTAAGTTTAGCCCTTTCGCCTTAAATGACAGCGGTGCTAACATATTCGCTACATCCTCCCAGAGCGCCGACCTGCAAGTGAGATTCGTGCAATTCCTTACAGTTTAGAAGTCCACCAGACTGACGCGATTTCAGAAACATTAAAAACCGTTTGCGAATGTCATTCCCAACCCAGGTAAGCGATTCCTCCAGCCGGTCTCGCTGAATCCGCTCTAATCGGTGCCGAATCCACCATCTTAATTGAACCGCGTTACAAATCCAGTCGGTAAAGCGATGAGCGCCGGAGTCACGGTTGCGGAAAGTGGCATCGCGATCGCGAAAGGAATAGCAAAGGGCGAGAAAGCAGGACGTATGACCGAGTTTTTTTTTTTTTGTTTCCGTTCTGTCCGAATACCTAACCCTTTCTCGCTGTTGGCGCCGCCATTACATCTATTTAACTCCTTAACCCCACGCTCGCAGAAATCCTGAAAGACGTTGGAAAGACGGTCGCCGACGGAGCCATTGGCATGGGTGCCGGGAGGTACGTGGGCGTTTTTGGCCTTTACCGAACGCTGTTCCGACGCTGCGGCCGTCCCATTTAACCGCATTGATCTTCCTTCAATTCATTACAGCTGGCGCCCTCAAGAAAGTGGCAATGGCAGGAAAGGAGATCAAAGGAGCTGTGGCCTTGGCCAAAGGCGAGCAAGCCCCCCACCCCGCTGTCGTTGCCCACCCCCTTATTTCTCCCCACTTCGAGCCCGCAACGGCAACCCAAACTAACACCGCACCCAACCCCAAACCCTCCAGAAGCGAAAGCCGGCGTCCAAGCCGCGCGCAGCCTGCCCAAGCTCGTCAAGGACGCGGCCAAGGCGCCGCTCGGGCAAGGTCTGAAGCAAAGCGACGTGGCGGGGGCGGCGCGAAAGATCGTGAACCGCGAGGTGCAGCGCGCGGTAAACAGCGACGGCGGCGGGGACTCGAACACGGGCGGGGCGGCGGGGAAGGCGGCAGGGGCTGTCGTCGGCGCTTTGCTTGGCGGCGGAAAAGGGGCGGGCAGGGCCGGGAAAGCGACGGCCGCGGCTGGAGCGGGATCCACGGGCGGGAAGCGCGGGAAGCGGGGCGGGGCGGCGGCAGGTGGTGGTGCGGCGGGGGTTTTGAAGGGCGTCGCTGGAGCGGCGGTGGGTGCTGGAGGCAGAGGTGGCTCACGCGGCAAGGGCCGCGCGGCTGGCGGCGGAGGCGGCGGCGGCGCTGGCGCGGGCGCAGCTGTTACGACTGCTGCTGGTGCTGGCAAGAAGAACGCGGGGGGGCGGCAAGGGCAAGGGAGCAGCGGCGGTCGGCACCGGCGCGGCAGTCCCCGAGGGGGCTGCAGGTGCTGGAGGGAAGCGTGCTGCGAAACGTGGCGCGGCTGCGGCCGCGGGCAAAGGCGCTGACGGTGCTACTGGCGGCAAGGGCGCAGCTGGCGGCCAGGCCGCCAACCAAGCACCGCGCGGGTTGGCCGGCGCAGGCGAGAACGGTGCGGGCCGCGGCGCCGCTGGTGCCAAGGGAGCCAAGGGCGCCATGGGCGCAGTCGGCGGCGGCGGGTACCGGCGGCGGTGCGGGCGGTGGAAAGTCAAAATCGGTGTTGGGTGGCCTGCTGAACGCCGCCAAGAGCGCGGCGACGCACCCGACCGTGAAGAACGCGGCAGCCGGCCTGGCAGGACACGCGGCGCAGCAGCTTGTGAATCAGCACTTGGGCGACACAACGGCGGGGAATATCGTGGGGAAGGCTGCCTCCGGTTTAGTGGGTCAAGCGCTCGGCGGCGGCGGCGGCAAGGCTGTTGGCAAGGCTGCGCGCGGTGCGGCCGGCAAGGGCGGTAAGGCAGGAAAAGGAGCCGGCGGCGTCAAGATTGCAGGATCTAAAGAAGCTGCAGCCGGCAAGGGTAAGGCGGGCGTCGCCGCCCGCGGGCAATGGCGCCGTGCAGGCTGGCGGGGGAAGGCAAAGTCTCTGATGGGCGGCCTGCTCAACGCCGCCAAGGGCGCGGCAGAGAACCCGGCCCTCAGGAGCGCAGCAACTGGCCTGGCAGGACACGCAGCGCAGCAGCTGGTGAATGAGCACTTGGGCGATACGGCGGTGGGGAGCATTGTGGGGCAAGGCGGCCTCCAGCCTCGTGGTGGTCAAGCGCTCGGCGGCGGCGGCAAGGTGAGCGCGTGGTTCGGCCGGCGGCCGCCCGCGCGGCAGGAAAAGGCGGCAACAAGGCGGCGAAAGGAGGCTGGCGGTCCCAAGGCTCGAGGAGCTGGAAAGGAGGCAAGTCCTGCGACCAACAAGGCCGTAGCTGGCGCTGGCAAGGCAGGTGCAGGGCGTGTTGCGGCTGGCGCAGGGGCGGCCGGAAGGGCGGCAAGGCGGCAAAAGCAGCTGGTAAGGGTGCAAACGCTGCAACGGTTAACAACGCCGCGACGGGCAAAGCCGGTGCTGGCGGGTGGCAAAATCGCTGCAGCACGCGGAGCGGCGGCCGGTGCCACGAGAGAAGGCAGCAAGAAGGCGGCGAATGCAGCCGGCAAGGGGGGCTAATGCGAATTCAGCTGGCAAAGGGGCTAATCCTGGGACCGCAAAGACGACCAGCAAAGCCGGTGCTGGCGGTGGCAAGACAGCTGCAGCGCGCGGAGCGTCCGGCGGTGCGGCGAATCCGAAAGCAGGAAAAACGGCGGGCCTGGCGACGACTAAAATCCCCGCTACCGGCAAGGCCGCTGCAGCGCGTGGTGCGGCCGGCGGCGGCCGATCCAGCTGGAAAGGGGGGCAAGAAGGCGGGAAAAGCATCCGGCAAGGGAGCTACTCGCGGGACGGCAACGAACCCCGCGACGGGCAAAGCCGGATGCTGGCGGTGGCAAGACCGCTGCAGCGCGTGGAGCGGCCGGCGGTGCGAGGAAGGCAGCGAAAGCTGCCGGCGGTGCCAATGGTGAAGTAACCAAAGCAGCCCCTGCAGCCAAGGGCAAGGCGGGCGGCGCGGCCGGCGGCAAGGGTATCGGGTGCTGCTACTAACGGCGGGAAATCCCTGATGGGCAGCCTGCTGAATGCCGCCAAGGGCGCTGCGAAGAACCCGGCGCTCAAGAACGCGGCGACCAGCCTAGCGGGCCACGCGGCGCGCAGAGCTGGTGAACCAACACTTGGGCGAGACGGGGCTGGGGAATGTCGCAGGCAAGCTGGCCTCCAGCCTCGCGGGCAAGGCTCTTGGCGGCGTCGGCGGCGGCAAGACGGCTCCTGCGCGTGGTTTGGCTGGCGCAGGCGGCGGTGCGGCAGGAAAGGGCGGCAACAAGTCCGCCAAAGGAGCCGCTGCTGGCCCCAAAGGTGGAGCGGCGAACGGAAAAGCTCCTGCTGGTGGTGTTAAAGCCGCTGCGGGCGATGGCAAGGCAGCTCTGGCGCGTGGTGCGGCTGGCAGTTTGGCTGGCGCCGGCGGCGCTGCGGTAGGAAAGGGCGGCAACAAGTCCGCCAAAGTAGCCGCCGCTGGCCCCAAAGGTGGAGCGGCGAACGGAAAAGCCCCTGCTGGTGGTGTTAAAGCCGCTGCGGGCAGCGGCAAGGCAGGTCTGGCGCGTGGTGCGGCTGGCAGCGCAGCGACTGCAAAGGGCGGCAGCAACAGAGCCGCTTCACCAGCACAGGGCGGAGCAACGCGAAGTTGGTGGCGGCAGGGCAAAGGCCAGCGGAGCCGGGCAGGCGGCTGGCGCCGCGGCCACAAAAGGGTGGAGGCGGCCCGAGTGCGGCAACGGCAGTACGCGGGGTCTGGTGGCAGCAGTTCAAAGGGAGGGCAAGGTCGGGGGCAAAGGCAACGACAGCGACGACAAAGCCACCGGCTGGCAGGCGCAAAGGCGAAGCAACCCGCCCCAGCGGCTGGAAAGGGCTCTCCGGCGTCAGTCAAGGGGCCGGCTGCGGCTTCAGGGGAAAACTCCTGCAGCAGCCAAATCCGCAACTACAACTACGAAGAAGAGTGGCACCAGCGCCGAATGCAGAGCAGCGCCGGCGCGACAGGCCGCAGCTGCAACCTTGAAAAAGAAAGCAGCAGCACCGCCAAACTCAAGCGGCGTCAGTGAAGGCGGCAACGGCAGCGGCACCAAAGGCACCAAAGGCCGCAGCGTCAGCCGAAGAAGAAGGCACCGACAGCGGCGCCAAAAGGCAAAGGCCGTCGCGGGCGGCCGTAAGAAGTAGACTACTAAAGGATGTCACGTTGGCACATCAGACCTAGTAGCTGTTCTCTCCGCCCACGTTGCATATGCACTGCAGCACTGGTTTTCGAATTTCCTTCCGTTCCGTTTCTTGTTAAGCGTTACTTGTTTGCGAATCCCTTTCCGTTCCATTTCTTCTTAAGCGTCCATTGTTTGGTGCAATAAGTTGGTCGAAGTCTCGGTTTCAATACGTGCAGTACTCTTTCTACCAACGAAAACCCCAGCAAAGGTTCATGCAGACTCTGTTTTGCGTAAGTGCGTGCTCGTCACACTGACCGTCTCTACTCCGCCGTAGTGATGAACGGCACAGCCGAGTGTACAGGCAGAGAGAGAGACAGAGAGGGAAAGAGAGAGAGAGAGACAGAGAAGAAGCGAGAGAGAGAGAGCGAGAGAGAGAGAGAGCGAGAGAGAGAGAGAAGAGATAGAGAGGGAGGAGAGGGAGAGTGAATGTGAGAGGTTCCCCGCCAAGGGCTGAGCACTGTTTTATTTTCTGTTTTCTGCCGCTTTTTCTCTCACTCTGTCTCCGGCGGTCTGTGATTTCCGCTGTGTGCTTCGCCCGCTCCGCTCGGCTTCCGCCGGTCTGCTGGTGTCTCTCGGCCCGGGCGTGTCGCTCTGTCGGACTCGCTTTGGTTTTATCAGAATTTAACTAAAACGACCGCAAACGCCCGAATGCGGAAACGAACTCGTGCACACTCACACTTGCTGTCTCTCTGTCTCTTTCTCTTGCTGTCTCTCTCTCTCTCTCTCTCTCTCTCTCTCTCTCTCTCTCTCTCTCTCTCTCTCTCTCTCTCTCTCTCTCTCTCTGCCTCTACACTCGGCTGAGCCCTTCATCACTACGGAGTAGAAATTCGTGCTTTCTGATTTGACAGAAATGAAGGGGCTCTCTCTCTCTCTTCTCGATAAAAAAAATGGCGCAGACCCCCATCATGCGACTCATGCATCTACAGCGGCACCACCAGCAGCAGCAGCACCAGAGACGACGATCAATGGCATCCCCGACTTCCCCAGCGTCGCGCCGACGACGCCATCGCCAGCCCCATCGCCAAGTCTCCGTTCTCCTCGCTCTTCTCCTCGCCATCCTGACCGCACTGTGGTGCTCGGCCGGTCTCGCCGCAGGCGGCGTCGCCCAGGCGGCTGTCGCCTGCGACAAGGTACACTGGGGACGGCAGCGGCGTGGACGGCGTCACGGACGACGGGACCACGTCACTTGCAGATGGGGATGGGGGCGGCGACGCATTGGTCGCACTGTACCGCCGTGGCGGGAAGATCAAGCACGCATTCCAAGAGGTGAAAAGGCGGCGATCTCAGCTGAACCGAACGTGGTGGCGCCTCATACTACCTCGTTGTTTCTTCCCGTTCAGGTCGGCTCGGGGATAAAGAATGCGGCTGAGACGGTGAGGACTTCTCTATACTTTGCGGATCCGATTGACGAAGCCCATACTGACGAAAATGACGATGTTGGGCATGAAGGTTGGAGGTGGCGTCGCAAAGGCGGCCGAAACCGTGAGCACACATTTATCTTTTGTCCTTCCGATGTCATTCGCTTACAGTTCCTTCGTTTTTCATTAGGTTGGCGGGGGGTGTGTAGCAAACGTTGCTAAAGACGCAGCCCAAGGCGTTGCTAAAGCGGCCGAAACGGTAAGGCTTTTCCCTTCAATGTGTTGGGGGGTCTTGGTAGTTATTGACAAGCGGGCACCCCGTTTCTATCGCAGGTTGGAGGCGGGTGTCGCCATGTAGCGAAAGACGCTGCGCAAGGAGTTGCCAAGGCCGCGACAACGGTGAGCCCAAATCGTTTCAAAAGGCAGTGCGTGATAATTTCTTGGAATGACTAACGCCGATGTCGCTAGGTCGGAAGCGGAGTAGCGACGGCGGCCCAAAGCGGTAGGCTTCCATTTCCTCTCCCGGTATGTTTCATTTGTTGCAACTCCAGCCACTACAAAATGCATTCCACCTTTTAATCAGGTCGAAAAGACAACGGTTGATGTTGCGAAAGATGCCGGAAAGGGTATCGTCACGGCGGCCAAAGCGGTGAGGTGAGTCTACCACGCACCCACCATTCGTCAGACTTTGCGTGGACGTTGCATTCTGAACAAAAATATTTTTTTTCGTATTTCCCCACTGACATAGACTGGACAAGGGGTGAGTCCTGAACGGATGCAACGCTATTCAACTGAGCATTTCATTGGAATCAAAGATCGCGAAAGTTGCCCCCAAGGTGAGACGACGGGATTTTGAAACCGTTTCCACCCAAGCGACTAACAGCTTCCTGGTGGGATAGGTTTTGAAAACAGTTCGAAAATGCGACACCAGGTAATGTTTGCGTTTTCTTGATCACTTTCCTCCGACTTACTAGTTCCGAAAATCAAACTATCTTGTATTTTCTTTAGTCACCAGGGCAATCACGGGTGCAGTCAAACCGCCGTCGATGCTGGAAAGAAACATTGCGCAAGGGAAAGAGTATCGGAAGTAAGTCCTGCACATAAATGAGGAGGAAGACTCATACTTCTTCGCAAGCCGTGGTGAAAGGGATTGGTTCGGACGCCCTGAAATACGGGAAAAAGGCTCTACCGAACGGTGAGCCGATGCCATTATTTTTTTTTCCGTCATTTGATTGGCAAAGCCTTGCTAACAATTTCAAACGTTGTCACCTTTACCAGAGCGGGATTTGAAGGTACGACTTGTCTCACCACACCAAAGCTCATATCGACACTCTGCTCGTAAACCAAATAAATAGAATCTCCAAACCGTCGCAAACGTCGTTCCCAACCCAGGTAAGCTATCTTTTTAATTTTTTCGAGGCAGTCTTTCCTCACCCTCCTTCACCGTCCTTTCAACCATCAACACACAGTCGGCAAAGCCGTTAGCGCCGGCGTCACAGCGGTTCAAGGCGGCATTGCAGTCGCAAAGGAATAGCAAAGGGAGAGAGCGCAGGAAGTAAGTCCGATTCGAACACCTCGCGTTTCTTCCTGCTACGTTGCTCAGCTGATTTCTTTTGGCGTAAATTCTTTTTATTTAGGGATCCTGAAAGATGTCGGTAAAACGGTCGCCGAGGGCGCAGTCGGCATGGTGCCCGGTGGTGCGTGGTTTTTTTGCTTAGGCTACTGCGGTAGAATGCGTGACTAACCTCCTCCCTCTTCGCAGGTGGCGCCCTGAAGAAACTTGCAACGGCCGGAAAGACATCAAGGGCGTGGTCAGCGCCGCCAAAGGTGAGTGAGGCACCTTCCTCTCCCCCATCCTCGAACAACACTCACACCCAACAACAACAGAGGCCAAGCAAGGCGTCCAAGCCGCACGCAGTCTCCCAACGCTCATCAAGCAAGCGGCCAAGGCGCCTACCGCCGGGCAAACCGTGTCAAAGGCCGCCGTCGCCAAGGCCGGGGCCAAGGTCGTCGGGCGCGAGGTGCAGCACGCGGTGGACAGCAGCGGCAGCGGCAACCCCGGTGCTGCGAGCCAGGCGGGCAAGGCGGCGTCGGCTGTTGTGGAGAAGGTGCTCGGCGGCGGTAAGGGCGGCGACGCAGGAAGCGGGCCGCGGGGTGTTGCGCCAGGCCCCACCGCGAAGGGAGGGCCGAGATCGACTGGGCCCGGAGGCGTGCAGACGGCCAAGAGCGCACCTCCGGGCAAGGGTAGGGGATCTCCCGCGGCGACGGCGCCGGGGACAGGCACGACCGCCAAAGCCGCTGGAACCACTGGGAAAGGCAGGGGAGGCGGAGCTCCGGAAACAACCGGGCGCGGCATCAACGGCGGTGGGGCCAAGACGCCGACTCCGGGGATGGGCAAGGGTGGAGGCAAGGGATCCTCCGCCACGAGCTCTCCGCAGAATACATCGCCGGGCAAGGGCAGGGGAGTCGGCAATGGATCGCCCGCGGCGACCGCGAAGGGCGCTGGACCCTCTGCGAACGGCAGGGGAGGCGGAGCTCCGGAAACAACCGGGCGCGCATCAACGGCGGCGGGGCCAAGACGCCTACTCCGGGTGTGGGCAAGGGTGGAGGCAAGGGATCCCCCGCTACGAGCTCTCCGCAGAAAGCGTCCGCCGCGGCAAAGACTCCTGGCGGCGCGCCGGGTCCACGTACGGCGGCGAAGGGCGGCACGGTCGGGTCTAAAGTGTCGGACGCGATGAGCAAAATAACGTCCGCCGTCAATAACAAACTCGGGGGCGGCGCCGGCGGCAAGGGCACAACGGCCGGCGGCGGCACTACAAAGACGCTGACTCGGGGCGTGCTCAACGTCGCCAAGAGCGTCGCCAAGAACCCGACGGTGGCAAAGGCGGCGACCAGCCTGGCCGGGCACGCGGCGCGGGAGCTGGTGAACAATCACTTGGGCGAGACGGGGTCGGCAACGCGGCGGGCAAGGCGACGTCGCATGTTGTGGGCAAGTTGCTTGGCGGTGGTAGCGCGAAGACGGCGACGGCAAGGAACGGTGGAAGCAGCGTCACTCCACGAGGGGAGTCTCTGGGAAGACCAGCCCCACGACAAGCAATGCGACTTCCGGTGGAAAGGCGCCGGAAAATCCCTCACTCCT